>BDJD01000891.1:417533-449802 GCA_002564525.1 Rosa multiflora | reverse complement strand
TATATATATATATATATATATTTATATGCATTCTTGCACTCACTTGTGGGATGACCTCAGATTGTAGATTGCTATATAAGAAGTCCTAGTTAATTAAGTTGAAACTCGAGTTACAATGAAAGCCTCCCTTGAAGCAGTCATTAGAATTGTATGTTTAAATTTAACATAAACTATCAATTGCTTTTGGAGCTTTGCAACTTGAATTGGTGCTTGCTGATCATTCAGGAAGTTCTCTCAATTGTGAGCTGGCTTCTACTTCTCTTTTCGTGTAACCATTTTTGGCTTCACATCCTTGTTCACTACTTATGTACTCTTCCTTTTGAATATATGGGACATGTAGCAGAATCTAACCTTCAAATTTTGTAAAAAGAAAATGTGAAAATTTGATGACATTTGAATAAATATATAAAATGATTTGCCAGGCATTGGCGGGAAAGTGGAACATTTTGTGATCCTTTCTACTGGTTTTAGTCTAAATCAATGAGATTAATGTCTCTGTAATACTTGTACCAAAAAAAAATCAAATGGTTGGAATGTTGATAAGGACGAAAAAAGAAAGCTAGAAGAGAAAAACGATGGTCTTTTTTGCTTGAATTGGAATTCAAGTAATTATAAGGTTATAGCTAGCCTCTTTGTTTCCAAGCCAGTGCATTGAGTTTGAAAGTGATCCTTTCCTCATTACTTAAAGGCTCTAATCTTGGTAACTAGTTCTATTGCAAATCATACCAGCTTATTTACAACCAAAACTGGTGTAATTTGATAATGGCAAATTTGCCATCTTTTTTATTAGTTTTGACCAGAGTGGCATATTATTTTTTTTATCCAAATCTGCTATATTGTTTGGATTTGTTGCTATTTGCTAGCTTTTACCGTAATAAGGTATCTAGCTAAGTGATTTCTTTTTCATTTATTTACACCCTAGTTTCTTCTCTTTCAAATTTTTGCATTGTCTTTTCTCCAGCTGATCTAACAAGCTGGGTGCTCATATTCCATACATTGTAATTTTATCTAACTCTGGAGAGATTTTCTTTGCCGGAGAACCATTAGTTTCTTTTGTCTTTGGGAAGCTATAGACTTTGGAATTTAATTTGAGGTACACTTTGCTTCAGTTCATGAATTTTAACAAATAATAGTGAGGATGTCCTCTCTAATGTACTGCATCTTTTAGCTGTAATTTTTCTTCGTTTGGTGCGTGTGTGTATGTGTGTGTGTTTTTTTTTTTATTTTTTTATTTTTTATAATTTTTAGGGGGGGGGGGGGGGGTGATCGTGATCAATTTTACTTTGTTTTAGCACGTAGCTCCATGATACTACGTCAAAATCCATCCTGTTTCTTTGGCCAAAGACAAATTGTGGTTTAAGATGGTTTTCTCCTTTGCCCGGAAGTAATCTAATTAAAACACCATGGTTACCTCTCTGTACACGACATACTTTCCCAGCCCTTAAAAACTACATACCTCTGAATATGAACAAAGGTTGCAATCCCATGTGAGGATGTCCTCCAGCATGTTTTCTTGAGTTTTTGGGTGAAATATAAAGCTAAGTTGCGGTCGATCCTAACTGTTTTCTTTGAAATGATCAGGTTCTTGTATTGGTTCTCGACTGTGAGCCGAACTTTGATTTCAAGAAAGAAATTGAAGCAAAGAGGTAATAAGATAACTATATATCCCTATTCATCTTTCATGCGACTGGTTGATTTTGATGACTTTGTATGGAAATCTGCTTAATGTAATCTTGAATAGACTTTCTTTCATAATTGGAGACTAGCTATAATCGAACTGGTCTTTAGTAGTGTTACTGATGCAAATATATATGTATTCCAACCTCACATTTAATTAAGCTAGCTAGCTATGATCAAATTACCTTTAGAAGACTATATGCTTGTTGTCACTTGTTTGCATTTGTGGTAATTTTTTACGTGTTTATAAATAAGAAACAAAACAAAAGATTATATATACATACTAATGAAAAATTTTCTGTGTATGTATAATAGAGTATTACCATCATGGTTGATCCACAACAAGATGTCAAAAAAAAGAAGAAGGGAATTATGAGCAGTGGACCAAGGAAGAGAGTGATACCTTGTTAGAACTCATGGTTGATGCCGCCGTTAGGGGATGACGCGATAATAGTGGCATCTTAAGTAAGCAAACAGTGGAAGAAAGAATACTTCCTGTTCTTAATGCAAAACTTGGGTGTCACAAGACCTACAAAAACTACCAAAGCAGGCTTAGATGGTTTAAAGGTCGATGGAACTCTTGCTCTACCCTTATGCGTTTTAGCTCCGGTTTTGGATTTGATTCAACTACAAAGAGGTTCACTGCTTCTAATGAAGCATGGGAGGAATACCTTAAGGTGAGCTTCCTAAATACTATATGAGTCTAATTACTTTATTCTCATAAATAAACCTACTTTGAAGATGAATGCAATAACAATTTTAAAAATTTTGTTTTTTCCTAGGCTCACCCAAAGGACACCGACTTGCGCTATGGGACATTTGATGATTATGAGGACTTGGAAATTGCTATTGGGAATGGTGTAGCGGTTGGGAAAAACTTGGTCGGGTTGGGTAGTGTTACCGATGCAAGAACATTAGGTGTTGGAGAAGATAGAGAAGGTTATGATGATAATGAGGTTGGAATGGATGAGTATGCAGCTTTCTAATGTACATTTTTAATTGCCTTTGCATTTTTCATAATGTGTTCCTTTGGTTGTCTTTGCATTTTGTGCTAATCTATTTTGACATACATAATTTATTTTTATAGAACTTTTTTTTTTCAAGTCCTAATAATTATTATATTATGTTTGTCCAAAAAATTATAGTATTCTATTATGTTCTTTATTCAATTATTGTTGTAAGGATAATCCATGCACATATGAAATCCAAACAAATCTAAACAAATCCGGCTAATACAATACATTAAAATCTGTCTAAATCCGTGTGGAATTAAAACAATCCGTAGATTCTGTAGAATCCACGAGAATCCATGGATTATAAAAAATCAATCAGAATCGTTTAAAATCTGGATTGAATACACCCTCTTAGTTTATCTCACAATTAATTAAGGACAAAATACTGTTTACTCCCTATACTTATAGGCTTTCGACGTTTCAGTCCCTGACGTTTCAATTTCACCTAAAAACTCCCTAAACTCTCCAATTTCACCCAATTAGTCCTTACCGTCAATTCTCCGTCAAAAACTCGGTTACTTTGCTGACGTGACATGCTTTTCACATTAAAATGACTGTTATACCCTTACTTTCTCTTTTTCTTTTCTTTTTTATTTATTTATTTATTTTTATTTTTATTTTTTCCTCTCTCTCTCTTTTTTTTACCTCTTCTTCTTCCCCTCTCTCGTCTCCATCCTCATCATCACCGCCGCAGCTCTCGTCTTCTCTTGTAAGTCCCTCCCCGATCTCCGATCCCTTGATTTTACTCGTTTCTTCCTAGAACTTTGATCTAATTTCTGATCTTGCCACAGGCATGGGCGCGGCGTACTGGACCGCCAAAAGTGGCATGGGCGAGGCCTCAATGGGAGTGATGCGGCAGGAGCTGGTCATGAAATCGATTGTTCCGGTGGTCATGGCTGGAGCGCTTGGGATCTACGGCCTCATCATAGCTGTGATTATCAGCATCGGGATCAATCCAAGGGCTAAATCTTATTACCTGTTTGATGGATATGCTCACTTGTCCTCTGTCCTTACTTGTGGCCTCGCTGGACATTCCACCGACGTCATCCCCCCTTCCCTCCTCCTATTCTCAACCTTCACAGTCGCCGGCGCTCTTGGGAGTTCGAAACAATCTTGCGGAATTGGGTAGGAGCTTCAAGACAGGCCTCTCGTTTCTCTCCATCGCCGAAATTTCCAATTTGGCTTCGAACTTGATGCCAGTTCGGAATGGAGCTTCAGAAGAAGACGGCGGCGGTTCAGTGCCAAGAATTACCAATGAAATTCTCGGCTTCGTCCCTCAGATTTTGAAGCTTTCGAACTATTGGACCCGCTTTCCTATACCACTGGACCACCATGGTAAAATTTCTCATCAACATTTTATATTTGTGTAGTCGAAGACTGTGTAGTTCATCTTTCAAGTTGATTGCAGTTTGGGTTTACTTATGGCTTGTTTTGTTCAAATTTCGTCTCGGAAAAGAGACTGGGTTCATGTTGGTTGTGGATATTTGTTAAATGGTAATTGGGATGTGTGGGATTTGAATTGATGGTAGTATAAGCTTTGCTTTTTCCTCCCGTTGGTTTCGCCTTCTGGGTAAATGAGTTTTGCATGAACAACCAAGAGCAGGGACATGGAGGAAGAAAAGGCCGAAGAGGAGGGACACGGAGGAAGAAGAACAGGTAAAAAGAAAAGAGAAGGAGAGATTTTTTTTTTGTCAGTGAGGGTATAACAGTCATTTTAATGTGAAAAGCATGTCACGTCAGCAAAGTAACTGAGTTTTTGACGGAGAATTGACGGTAAGGACTAATTGGGTGAAATTGGAGAGTTTATGGAGTTTTTAGGTGAAATTGAAACGTCAGGGACTGAAACGTCGAAACCCTATAAGTATAGGGAGTAAACAGTATTTTGTCCATTAATTAACAACCACACTATCACATACATGTCAGACTAATTAAGGCTAATTAACTAGCTAGATTAATCTACCGACGCCACCTTGTATGATCATTAATATGTTTGTTTGTTTAGCTCGTATTTTAATTAACAAGTCATTTTATAATAATCAACCAAGTCACTCTGAATATGATAATTAAGCCAGCATTCATATTCGACTCTGGTTGGCTCCGTTGTTTCTTTGTTGCTTTAGTTTAGTTTAATCCCAAGTTGACTAATAAACAATTTCTTTGTTAGCTGGCACTTTATCGGTGAGAAAGATGTTTAATCCCAACTAGTCATATCATAATAACCTATCAAGTCATTTTTATCGGAGAGCAAGATGCCGATTTCATCGACGATGAATCTCTTTCATTGCCTATTTTGTTTCTATAGTAACTATGCTATTGACCCATTGACTAGCAGGGTAGCAGACCAATCAAGTAAACCCAAAGTCCTTCGAATTAAAATAAATCACACTCTCGCATCATCATCATTCCCACCTTATTCGCAATAATCCAAGAAGTTCCAAGTCTTCTAAAGAAGTTAAAACGCAGAGATTGATTATAAGATGAGTCTCCTCCATAGATTATTGCTTCTTGGCCAGTGCGCCTAATCACCTAATGTTCAGGAAACGAGGCCTAAATTATCACCTACGAGGCCTAAACGAGTGGTGTTCCTTCACTAATGATTTCACCAGAAGCAAGGAAGAGAAAGAGCGAAGAGAACATATGAAGCATGGTTTGGCTCCAGTTCTTCAAAGCAATTCTCTCATCTTTTTCCTTCTTCTTTTGTTTTTTTGTTGATTGCGATTTCATCTTCTTCTGCTCTGCTTAACAACTAAAACCCCAAAATCCCTAAACCATTTTGAAGATTGAATATAAGAGCAAATCGTTGGTCTAGAAAAGAAAAAAAACAAAAACCAATCAACTGTTAAAAGCCATTGCTTTTCAGTAAACTGCTCTTAATTGCTTCTGTGTGTGTGATTTGTAATCCTATTTCGTATTGACATTCTTATGCCTTAGTTTTTCCCTAAAGCCAATCTAACTGTGTGTTTAATTCCCACAGAATTTTACTCGCCAAGGCTTTAGCGCATTTCTTTCAATCGAAGTTTTTGGTCATAACTTGGTCAGACCTTAGGTAAGCTTCTCTGCTATTTTAATATGATTCCCAATTTTGTGATAATGATATATTCATATTCCTAATTATAGTACCAGATACATAACTTGAAAGCTTTCTAATTGTAATCTAATTTTAAAGCTTTAGACATAAGTTGCTTAGTCTAAATTTTATGGCAGCTTTAGACATTACTGTTTTAAATAGTAGATATATGACAGTCAATGCCAATCGATGTTAACCAATCTGATTCAATAATCTAATTTTAAAGCTTTAGGTATAATTTGCTTAGTCTAAATTTTATGGCAGCTTTAGATAATAGTGTTTTAAACATTAGGCATTTGAAAATCCATAGCAATCAATGTTAACCAATCTAATTGAAAATGAGTCACCATCTATGCTTTTGATTTTAAAGGTGGTTTGTCTAAACGATTTTGTTAGTTTTCAAATTGCTATTATAATGGCTACTTTGGGTGTTTACTACATGCTTCGATTAAGTGAAAGAAGACCTTGGTATCTGAGGAATGGTTAAATTTCTCCATGGACTATTCACTATTATTAGGCTTTGATTCCGCTATGGCTATAAACAAATCTCTCTAAAAATTTCAAACGTGGGAAGTAATTGTCTTTGTATTTGGTGCAATTTGAGGTCTGAGTCTTTTGTTTTGTTGCATGTTATGCATGACTACAGTTGTTTTTTGAATTATACTTGCCTATGAGCTGCATACCCTAGAGTATGGATGTGTGCATGGTCTCACTGGTCTGTCAATATGTTAGTCTAGGCTTAAGTTACTGAATCATGTTGGAATTCATAGTTAAATTTCTCCATTGACTATTCACTGTTCTTAGGCTTTCATTCCGCTATGGCTATAAACAAATCGCTCTAAAAATTTCAAAGGTGGGAAATATTGTCTTTGAATTTGGTGCAATTTGAGGTCTGCGTCTTTTGTTTTGTTGCATGTTATGCATGACTGTAGTTGTTTTTAGTTTTTTTATTATATAAAAGATTAAACCTTTGCCTTTTCAATTATAATTGCCTATAAGCTGCATAGCCTGGAGTATGGATGTGTGCGTGCTCTGTCAATATGTTAATATAGGCTTAAGTTGCTTAATCATGTTGGATTCATTGTAGGAACAGTCGGATTACACAAGTGAGTTGGGTTTGATTAGTTTGCTAGTTTTGAGGTTTTAGTGATACTGCTTGAATACTATGAATCAAATATAATGATCATTGTGTTTACAAACATAAAAAGGTCTTACTCAAGGGTAATGACAATTGTCCTGATGTGGGAAACTGTAAATGAATAGGAGGAGTGTGAATTTGAGTGGTTAGTTTCAGATATTGAATCTATGAATTTGAGATTCTAGATTGCTGGCTCAATTGTTTTAGATTTTCAAATCTGCTTCTATTTGATTGTTGAACCATGTTTATATTTGACAACCTGTTATGATTGATTTGATAGAGGTTTTTACTTTTTATTATTGTTGGTGAGGGAAGGAAAAAAAAAAAAATTATTTCTTTGTTCTTAATTGATAATTTTAGCTGTTGAAAATGCTGTTATCAGTTTGATACTTCTTTACGCTCTTTTTAATAGAAGTGTTTAATATTCTCTCTTTTCTCTTGCTTAGTGCTATATCTTAAACATGCTTTTGTTTTTGCTTTTGCAGGTAGGTGAAAGCTTGGAGTTGGTAAAAAAGGAAATTAATTGTTGTTTCGTGAAGAGTGAAAGTATTTCTTGCTTGGTAAGTCTATTTCTTTCTGATGCGTACTATGCACTTTGGAATTTGAGCAGCAGCTTTGTGAAGATTTATCCAATATAATCTTTGAGAACTTGGTTAGTTGGTTTTATCATTATATATTACTTCTTTTCTTAGTTTTCATGTATACTCATAAATGTTATCCACTTGGATGAATTGAGACAGATTGATTGTGCAAGCATGGCAAATACTGCAGGTGTCTCCAGTTCACTTATTCTGGAAGTTCTCAACCGCAATAACTATAAAAAGTGGAGATTGCGGGTAAAAACTTATTTGTTGGCTGAGGATCTATGGGAGGTTGTTGAAGCAATTACAGAACCTGCAAATCTAGAAGATGACGAAGCAGAATATAAGTCTTGGAGAAAAAAGAATGCCAAGGCTTTATACGTTATTCAAAATTCATGCGGGCCGGAGATGTTTAATTTTATAAGCGAAACTGAAACGGCCAAAAGTGCCTGGGAGGCTTTAGAAAAAGTTTCGAGGTTAACAGGTATGCTCTTTGTCAAAATTTAAAATTCAAAACTCAAAGAATATGCAAGTGTCTCGTTCTAAAATATGCAAATATCAATTACTCTATTTACATGTGTGCAAGGTATTAACCGTCTTGGTTTGGAAATAGGTAGTAAAAGTATGTAATTTGCATATATATATAGGATTGCACAAAACAGAAACTTAAATTACATGTAAACAAATTTTTTTTTTTCCTTCTTTTTAAAGAGGATCAAAGGGTTTCACTCCTGCCCCTATGGTGACTCGAACCCATGACTTCGTACATAGATAGTGTATGCTTTAACCACTGAGCTAACACCACTTCGTCCACTTAAATTACATGTAGACGTAGTGTAACTTTATTTCATGAGTATTTCTTTGTTAATGGATACTTTGAATTCACTATGTAAACTTTATTTCATGAGAATTTCTTTGTAATTGAATACTTTGAATTCCTTGATTATAACTAAAAATAAAAAAGTGGTAGGGACTTTCTAGAACTACTATAAAATATTTGGAGTGGAGAGTCATAAAATTAAAATGACATTCACAAAAACTTGGCAGGGCATGTTGAGAACAGTGCCGAAAACTTCGAGCCCTACGTACCGTTCACCGAATTTGTGACCGAAGGTGATTGGGATAAGGCAAAGGACTGCCTTAAACTCAAAGAACTAGATCTCCACAGCGCCGTAAGAGCAATAGATCCAAGAGACAGGTTTGGAGAAACTGCCATTCATGTAGCAGCCATTAAAGGGCACGTGAATATCGTGAAAGAGTTTGTGCTGTTGATGACCCAAGAAGATTTGAAATTGAAAAACGCTCACGGTGACACAGCTCTTCATTTAGCAGCATTCAATGGGCGACGGCATATTGTGAAAGAGTTGGTGCTGTTGATGGGAGAAGAAATAAACAGTGATGGTGACACAGCTCTTCACTTAGCAGCCTATAATGAGAAGGTGGACATTGTGAAAGACTTGGTGCTGTTTATGAGACCAAAAGACTTGAAAATAAAAAACAGCAATGGTTACACAGCTCTTCACCTAGCAGTCAAGAAGGGAAATGTGCCTATAGTGAAAGATTTAGCGGCGTTGGTGGGAGAAGTGAGAGGCCCTGATGGTGACACTGCTCTTCATATAGCAGTCAAGATGGGGGCTACAAAAATTGTGAAAGAGTTGGTGTTGTTGAGAAGGGAAGATTTGGCAATAAAAAATGATGAAGGCTACACAGCTTTTCACCTAGCAGTAAAGATGGGTAATGTGCCTACTGTGAAAGAGTTCATGACAAAAGAAAAAGGTATATTTATTAATTATAATATCTCTAGTCACTAGATTATAAATACTTTGCTCATTTGCAACATTAATTATATTTGTCGGTTGAAGAGTAATTATTTAGTAGTTTATAAATAATGGTATTAAATATACTAATTCTGAAGTTTATACTAATCTCCTTGGGTGTTTAAAGTGGGGATGACATTGGGATTTACGTGTAGAACCCTTTAGTATAGTTACATCCAGAATATATAATACATGATCTAATTAATACATTTCTTAATTGGCAGAGCGCAATTTTAATAGCTATACTCAGTTCATCACTTATGTGGCAAATGGTGATTGGGATAATGCAAAGGAGTGCCTTAATGATGATCCCTGTGACGCAATAACGGTAGTGGATCCAACAGACGGATATGGAGACACTGCCCTTCATGTAGCTGCTAGAAAAGGGCATGTGCATATTGTGAAAGAATCGATATCGTTGTTGAAGGTGAGAAAAGAAAATTTGCAATTCAAAACAGTAGAAGATTTCGCAACTTTTGGTTCTAGTATATATTTAGGCATGACTGAAGAAGTTCTCATGGAAAAGGCCAAATTCATGGTTGAACAGTACGAGAAAACACGTACCACTATTTTGGATGTACAAAATGCACAAGGTTCCACAGCCCTTCACATAGCAGTATCAGAGGGTAATTTAGATATTGTCAGAGAGTTGATGCCATTAATGAGAGAAGAAGATTTAGAGATAAAAGATGTTGAAGGATACACAGCTCTTCACAATGCAGTCGAGAAGGGTTATATTGATATTGTGAAAGAGTTTGTGCCAATTATGAGACAAGAAGGTTTGGAATTAAAAACAGACGAGGGCAGCAATGCACTTCACCTTGCAGTCTGGTGGGGGCATATGAATATTGCGAAAGAGGTGATGCCATTTATGAGAAAAGAAGCTTTGGAAGAAAAAGACGGTGGAGGTTATACAGCTTTAGGCCGTGCGTTAGAAATACTCAAGGATGAAGACGTGATGGAGATAGCCAAGTACATGGCTGAAAACAACAATAAAGTATTTGGCATCAGAGTGCCTCCTCATAATTGGATTCCAGTTGTCGCCTGTTTCGGTAAGGGAAAATCCCATTTGTGTCCCTATCTCTATTCTGTTACTCCGCTTGAATATCTAATGCCCGAGCGCGGTGACGATGGCGCGTACTTGATTATCCGGTGCTTTGGAGAGAAGAAGTTTGGTAAGAGTCTCAACAACTGTATTTATGCCAATTTGCATTTCCTTTTTTATAAATTAAAAAAAAACGAAATTTAAGAAAGAAAAAAAGATGAAATTTAACAGCTATATTTAGAAAGAAAACGTGGTTTTCCTTTTCCTTTTTTTTTTTTGGTGAAATCTGATTTTTTTTTCCTTTCTTTACCACTTTATCCTTTATGTGTCTTTTTTTTTTAATTAAAAATTTCAATCAACCAGTTAGCTAAATAAATAACTAGTCTCTCAACACAATCTCCACGCGTGTGTCTGTTGTTCTTTATTTATTTATGTTTATGTGCATAAAATTAATTTTGTAGTTTTTTTGCTAGTGATATTTTGTTGTCCTTTTCTTTTATTGCTGTTGCAATTATAAAAGTAGTTATAAACTGGAGTAGTCCCCCCTCCCATTTTTAGTTTTTAGGATCTTTTTCCAGTTTTTAATATTTCTAGTTACCATCATATTTTTTCTATGTTAGATTATATATTCTAGAGTTTTAATTAATTAAGGTCATCATTGGTAGTTTAAAATTTAACCATTCGGGAATGGAGTTGGCCTATTAGTTTGAATTAATCAAGGGTACTGTAGGCAGTTCAAAAATTTCATCATTCTAAAATGAAGTTGACTTTTTAAATAAGAAGAAGTTCGCTTAATATAATAGACCCACCCCTGAGCACATGTCAATTGATTTTTATTCTTCTTTCTCTTTAAATTTGAAAATGTCGTGCTCATCATAATTTTGATTTTTTTTTTATCAAATAAACAACTCATATACAATAACTAGTCTATTGTGAGTCGAACTCACGACTTCCCACTTACAAAAAAGAGACCTATGCCACTTGACCAAATGGTACTTGGCTTTTCTCTCCTATTTTTGTGGCAAATATATTTTTATTTACTATATTATCTACATGTATAAATATAAGTATATTATTATGTGTTGGAATACATGGAAGTTTAACCATGAAAAGATGGAGATGACTTAACATGTAAGAGAAATTGTCCCCACACGGCCACACCGAAGTTGGGGGTGGTTATGTTTACGTGAGTGGAGTTTTTAAATTTTGTTTTAACATTTTTGTCCCGGATGATTAAAATGTTATTCATGATGTTTAATATTTGAGGGTTAGAAAGGTAAAAGAATCAGTTACGATAAGTTATGACTGACAACACATTCTTTCTTAAATATTGTCTGTGTGTGTGTATTTTTTCTTCTTCTTCTTATATACAGTTATACACAAATTAATTTAGACAAACAGAATTGTTTAATAATCTTTTAGATAAGTTTTTCTTCTTGCAACTGTTTTTTGGTGTATAAAACACTTTTCAACTAAACCACCTATAGATATATATTATTATATTCTTATATTTAATTTAGTCAAAAAGAATTATTTAACAATCTTTTGGATGGTATTTGATAAAATAAAAAAAACAATCTTTTAGATAAGTTTTTCTTCTTGCAACTACTTTTTTTTGGGTAGAAGAACACTTTTCTACCAAACCAACCAGTTACCACTGAATGTGTTTGAACTTGGAAACCCCGTAACATTAAGGCACTCAAACCACTAAGGTAAGCTATTATTTGCAGTTTAAGTTTTTTTTTAAAAAAAAATTTATTATAAATTTCAATGTTTCTTAAGTTATTAGGCTCGCTTTTGAATAAGTGAGCACTGGTTGTCTAATGGGTGGTGCTAGCATACCACGTTCTAAACTTGTCTTAGGTATGGCAAGGGAAGGTATGTATCCGTGCCATTCTGACTCGAATTGAATGAAATAATTGATTTGGTTCAAAAAAAAAAAAAATTCTACCCTCTATATGTTATGAAATTTTAAACTAGCCTCTGAATTAATATAGAAACTTAACCTTAATACCCGCCCAAACGTATGTAACTTGGTTTTTTGAAAATTTGATGAAATTGCACTTCATTAATCAAATATTGAAGCACAATATTTGAAAATTTGAAAAATTATGTGTTAGCTTAAACTAGCCTTTGAATTAATATAGAAACTTAATCTTAATACCCGCCCACCGTATGTAACTTGTTTTCTTGTTTTATATATCTTATTGGGAGCTTCAATTCATATCTCTAAAATTGGCATTTGGATCTCCCTACTTAATTGACTTCCAATCACTTTTACAAATAACTAATATGCTATCAACACCTTCCTAATTTTTCAAAAATGCCTATTATCCAATAAAATCATTAAAAGCCTTTTATTTGGAAAATCCTATTCATATCTCCAAAAGCCCATGGTACTGCTCTTTAACCCTTCCCCCTCTCACTATTCTTTAACCCTTCCCCCTCTTACTGACTAAAAATTCTTATGAATTTCATAGTAATAGAAATAAATATATCAATTCATGTACAAAACAAAAATAAAGAACAAGAAAATCATGGGAGATGAAAAAGGATGGAGTCTATATCTGCGATATCTCAATGGCTTGAAGGCAAAACGTTAGAAGCTAAAGATGTCTTGAATTTTAAATACACAGATCCATTGTAATCAAGATAGTGAAAAAAGAAGAACATAAAACTTCTGATCCCCTACCTTGTGCGAAGACTCCGAAAGGATGCTTTGGTCAATTACTGAATCATGCTTTATTCCATAGAGCTTGATGTATAGTTTAGGGTTTACATTAGAGAATAAGGTTTTCACTAAGTTGAAAACTACGTACTGTCTTGGAGGTAAGAAGAAACTCTTTTTTTTTTTTTCCTTGTTTTGTGTCTTTATTAGTAATTTCACATAAGTTGACAAAGTCAACTATAACTTGGAAAAAGAGAGGTCCAAATGCCAATTTTAGAGGTATGAATAGAACCTCCATATCTTATTTTTGTATAAAAAATAATTTTTTTATTTTTTATCGAGATCACACGATATCCTCAAAGGCTTTTTAGGCCTGAAGACTAATCCAAATTGGAAGATAGATCTTATCAGAATGTTTCCTCCCTACTGGCCACCAAGAATAAAACAAGAACTTAATTTCGTCAAAAAAAAAAAAAAATTCTGCATGTCTCAGTTTCATCCTTCAGATAGTATTTTTCTTCTCATGCAACCCTTATTGAAATGTTTTTTTTTTTTTTGAACATATTATCCATCAGTGTCGTTTTAAAACTTATAATATAATTAAGCCACATATGTTTTTATCCTCATAAAGCCTCCGAAGTATAAGAAATATAAATATTTACAAAAATGCCACCGTATTTTATTTTTCCTTATTTATGAAATTGCCACTGCATTCAGACAACTCTTGCGGAAGAGTACGTAATGGTATTATGATGGCAAATGATCCCCATTATTTACGAAAATGCCACATCTTCTTCTTCTGTCTGTAAATGACAGCGGAATCGTGTGTAACGGTCATTCTGGCTTGAGTGTAGCACAAGTTGCTTTTAGTTTGTTAATGCTCCAGAATGTTTTCTAGATGCATTACTATATGATTGTAATCAACTTCATTGAGTTCTAATATATGAAGTTATTTCCTTGATTCAAAAAAATGAGGTGAGACTTACTCCCTGCATCGTCTGCCTCCAAGAAAGTTATAGGGTTTTTTCCGGTATACCCAAAAAGCTTCTGTATTGTGTCCAACTGCCCAACACTCTTGTATTACACTATTACTTAGGGAAAAGACTAACATGGATAGGTCTTTCCAAGATAATGCCTTTTGTATCCTATGTTGACCCGTGGTTTTAGCAATAATATTCTACAAAAAAAAACTTTGATTCAAACGACAAAAACAAAAACAAGACTAGCCTTCAACATGCCTAAGTTTTTCACCTAACGGTTACTTTAACAGGCGGAATCACTGCTACTTGTCTAGATTTTTGGTTTAAAACTGATTTTTTTTCAGGTGAATAGTAAAATTAGAACCTTGGGTTTCTACAGGATGCATGCATCTAGATAATGAAACATAATGACAACTATGATTAATGAAATATAATGACAATTATAATTTTGATGAAGTGGGTGAGCTACCTGAATTTATTTATTCAAATATACATACATAGTAAACATTCAGAGCCTCATTCTCAGGTAAACAGCAAAAGGCTGTTTAGCTATCCATAAGAATGAGAACAGATACTTACTTGAAATTAAAGCACACTACTTCACTAGACAGGAAGGGAAGCACACTGCTATTATGGCTTTCTTACTCTTTGAGAGAAGACTCTTCTACTCAATTTTCTGATGCCTTACAACTAAACTTAAAGCTCCTTATATAGGGAGCGGAACTCAAATGAGAATTCAAAACATAAAATGTACAGAACAACTCCGTGATTCTTCTGCTTTTCTAAGTGCTCCTGATGATGGAGGTCGGCCGGGGAAAAGCAAAAGCATTTAGGTGATATGTTTTTTACTTGCCTTTTGAAAAAGCAAAAGTAGCTTTTGTAAGTCAAAAGTTCTACAGTTGCAGTTTTGGTGTTTTTCTTCTTCACCTGTGGCTTTACATATTCTCATCAGTCTCTGAGTTGTGGCCAAAGACAAAGGAGTTGTTGTCTGCCTGGGCCATTCTAACAGTTGTTGCATTATCTTCGACATCAGTATCAACATACATCTTATAGTGGTTGTCCTTTTCAAGTCTTTCCACCCACTGTAAACATGCTAATGTCGAGTCTATCTCTTTTCTAGTGAGAGATAGGAACAGGTCACTGCTAACTACGTCAGGATGATCGTAAGCAGTGATAATAGTTTTTTCTCCTGCTGCCGGGAAGGTATTGTTGATATCTTCAGAGATGATCTTTTTGATATATTCCAGAGCCATGGCTTTCATCCATGGGATGCTTGAGTTTGGCTGACCATTGTAGCCAACACAGGCAGGCTGAAGATATTGCATTTGAATAATTCTCACATAATGATATGGAGGAATATACTCAACCTCACCTTTTGCCTTCTGTATCCATTCTGGAGGAGTGGATCTGAACTTCAGACGAAGCGTACAGTCATTTTTTCTAATAGTTTTGACTGTGTTGACAATGATAGGAGGCAAGCCTCTGAGATCATCATTTGTTTTAGTCCACAAATTATGGGCAAAACCATTTTCAACAAGCCAAAGCTTGTGTTCTTGAGGATGTTCACTATGAACATTGACTAAGTATCTTCCAACATATGGTCCTGCAATAATGAAGAGAGTTGGAGGAATACGGTCCTCAGAATTATGATTTCCGATCAGACTATGGAATTCATGCCAGTCTGATTCTTTAAGTGCTATGATAGGGACCCTAGCACTTTCTGGATCTTCGAGGAAGTGAATTTTTTCTTTTCTAACAGCACTCTGCTATGTATGAAGTTCTTCAAACTGTGGCTAACATTTTCATAGAGTTCTTCAGCAAGTGCAAAGAGAGCTGGGAACATCAGACCACTGCTTCTTTCCTGAAAAGCAAATAGGAGATTATCCAGAATTGCTTTCTGGTGGTAAGCTAGTCTCCTGCTAGTTCTGAACACAGGAGTATCAAATGTTTGAAGTTCATAGTTAAAGACATTTATTACTCCAGTTGGAGTAGGTTTACTTTTTGGCAAAGCAATAGCCGTCAACGGTCTTGATGAGCCTTTACCGTCTGCCGTTTAAGACGGGCTAGCCAATCCTTTACCCTGGGATTGATCAGTTGTGGCTAGTCCTTTGGGGCCTAGCAGAAAACCTTTTGAGAAATTTTTATTTGGTTTCTTTGGGGTTTTCAGTAGGTTCATGTTCTTTCCCAGTTCTTCTGTTTCTGGGATTGCGACCTTCGTCGTCATCTCTTTGGCTGAACATTGCCAGTTCTCTGGTTAAAGCGTCTGGAAGATAATTATAATTCTTATTCCTGCAATTAATTCAACATTATAATCATATTGGTTAAGAAATAATTGCCAGTTTGCTAATCTTCCTCTGTCAGCAGCTTTATCAAGTTTAAAGTTTTTGAAATTCTTTACTCTAGCACAATCAGTGCGGACAGTAAAGGGTTTTCCAAGAAAAGCTGGAGAATTTAAAATTGTTTGCTTGACAGCCAGAATTTCCTTTTCCCCTGTGGGATAATTTAGTTCTGCAGTGCTGAATTTGCCGCTACAAAATTTACATATTTTTTCAATGTTAGTTCCAGGCGTTTTTGCCAGAACAACACCAGACCAGTAATTATCACTCGCATCTGTCTGGAGGATAATTTTATCATTTTCCTCTAGTTGTCGTAGAGGAGGGAGGTTTTTGCAGAGGTTTTTTATCTGCTTCACAATTTTTTCATCATCTGTAGTGAAGTCCCATTTTCTCTTGGAACTTGTCTTAGAAGATAACATTGCTGTTAGTCCTAAGATTTTGGGAATGAAATCTCTCCCATAATTTATGACTCCTAAGAATCTCTCTAGACTCTTGGCATCAGGAATTCTATCTGGGAACTTCCAGATCTTCTCAAGGATGTAAGGCTGGAGTTTTATTACTCAATTCTTGATGTTTATTCCTAGGAAATCAACTTCATCGAGGATAAAGAAGATTTTCTTTTCTCCTAGGATAATTCAATGCCGAACTATCAGCTTTACAACCTCGTAGAGGTGTTTCATATGTTCTTCTCTATTTTTGGAGAAGACAAGGATGTCATCAATGTAGACGACATAGAACTCCGCAACATGAATATGTCGTCCATCTTTCTTTGAAAGATTAAGGGAGCTTGCTTTAAACCAAAAGGCATTACTAGCCATTCATAATGACCTTGTGGTGTTCCAAATGCAGTGAGAGGCATACTCTCTGGATGCATCTTGACTTGCCAAAAACTCGACTTTGCATCGAATTTTGAAAAGACTTTAGCTCCTCTGAGCTGGTTGATCAGTACTCTTACTTGAGCCATTTGATAACCGTCTTTGACAGTCTTCTTGTTGACATCTCTGTAGTCAATCACCATTCTACCTTTTCCTCTGAGGTTTTCTGCATGATTTCTCACGTAGAATGCTAGAGCATGATGAGGGCTAGTGGAGGGTTGAATTAATCTCTTGTTCAGGAGATCTTCAATGTCTTTTTTGAATTATTTTTGATCTTCCTCTTTGTACTGAGGAATAGCTTTGACATGACAGATGACATTCCTATCATGTAATCTTAGTTCACAGACCACTGGGTCTTTTTCCCAAAACTTCTGAGGGTTTACATCGATATTCTGCTCGAGTAGTTTCTTGATTTTGTCAAGAGTGGGAATTTTCTGAGACTCAAGCTTGTTCTGAAAGTGCTTGAGGTTATGCTCATGAATGAAACTAGCTTCTTCATCTTCAGAAGATGATTCTTCAACATGTAGTTCTTCTTGTTGTTTGATTTGGAGGATGGTTTCAAATTTGGGTTTGTAGGGGGTAAGATCACCACTATTCTGTTGCGATCTCTGATATTGTGTTGTAAAGTTTGGTCCTACCACACTTTTGGCTAGAGTAAGCCTGTCTGCCCAGAACACCCGTTCTCCTTTTTTGAAGCTTATCGCTTTTTCATCCTAGATGAATCTCTGTTGGAGAATATAATCATTTCCCAACAAGAAATCTGATCCTTGACCTTCAGATTGCCAAACATTATGGATGATAAATGTTCCTCCACCAATGGTGATATGAACATTTTTTGCTACTTTATTCATTGTAAGATGGCTTCCATCAAACGTAACACCAGTAGCTGTTCTTTTCTTATCTTCTTTCCAAAGTTCTTCTGGAATTGCAAATCTCTTTGCAACAGTGAATCCTGATCCATTGTCTACAAATGCATATAGATAATATTTTTTTTATGATCAGGGAATTTGAGTCCAATCTCTATGTAATTGCTGTATCTACTAGAAGAGACGACTTTTGATTGTTGTAGCTCATTTTCTTGAGCTTGTTCCTGAGGTATGAATCGTTTACATTCTTCTGAAAGATTTTCTGGTATTTCAACCAGTTCAATAGTTGCATCGAGTTTTGCTTCCTCGATTTTTTCTTCCTTTTTTGAAGAAGTGGGTTCCATAGTTTTTTGGAACATAGTTTCTAATTCTTTCTCTTTTTTCTCAGAGAAGTATTCTTCATATTCTTGTTCAACCAATTGGCTGACAAGGCCATTCTTGGTTTGTGATGCCCTGGAAATTCGTATTTATTTTCTGAGGATTTTCCGGAATTTAAATTGTGGGTATCAGACGGTTTCGTGGCTCGTGGATGGAGCGGAAGTGTTTCGGGCGAATAATTATTCAGGAAGCGTCCTTTTAGGGGGCGCAAGGTTTGACTTTTTATTCGTTGGGATTCTCCGAAAACTTCCTTCATGAAAGTTGTAGAGCGCGTTGATACGAGTTCGTGGACATGTGGAACACGAGAATCGGAGTTCGTATGAGGAAGTTATGGCCATTGGAAGAATTTTCCATTTTGGTATAAATAGAAGTTTCCCAAGTGGGAAATTTACTATTTTCATTTGGTTTCCATTTTCGGAAACTGATATCTCTCTCTCTTCTCTCTCGGCTGCACCTTCAGAAACGAAAATATCCGACTGACCCTACCCGGACCCGGCCGACCCGACCCAGCTTTTCCGGCGAACTGCGGCGGTCTCCGTCGACCAAACTTTCCAGATAGGATCGTCTCCTCCTTCTGGTCGTCCCTCTGGTGTCCTCTAGCGCCGATTCTCCTCCACGGCGGCTCTGCAAGGCGGCGCAGTTGAGTGTTTTCGGACCCGATCGGTTTTCCGATCTCCGACGTCGGTGGGGCTTCAAGTTGAGCTTGGGGAGCTCAGAGCAGCCTCCTTGATTTATCCTTGGTGGTTGTTTGAATCAATTCACGTAAAACTTGGTTCAACTCAGATTGGATTATTGTTCACGGTTTGTGAGGTAGTTTTCGACCCTTTATGCTTGTTTCGAATGGATTTGTTATGATTTTATGGTTTCATACCGGTTGATTTATTGATCCGTGAGGAGTTGAGCATCCGATCGACTTGTGATTTTGACATATCGATCGTATAAGTATTCCGGGGACATTAGGTGGTCTCGGATGTGGTTCGCCTCATTTGGCGCCACCTTGGAAATTTTGGTTCGATTTAGGGTTTCGAACGTTGTTTCTTGTGATTCGTTGACTGAATCAGAGCTGTAATTCCTTAGGTACGTGATGAGGTATTCTTTGGATAGCTATTTTGGGTGGTTTAGCTGCTTTGTTCTGTATTGGAGACACAGCAGGAGTTTCGAGGTGAGTTATCTCACGATGTTCATTCACGAACGGGTTTACCATATTGTCTTGGAGTTATGGGATTAACTGTGACTATAGTGGTATTAGTAGCATTCCTGAGTGGATGATCATGTATATATATATTTGCGTGATATATATATGTATTGGTGGAATCTGTGTGATGAGTTTGATGATTGCTATCTGGGTGATGACTGATGAAATTGTGTATTGAGTTGTGATTGTAGGATATCATGTGTTGAGATACCATGGGTCTAGTATGACCGTCTTAAGTGAGATTTAAGATATGGTAGCTTGTGTAGGAATATCTATGTGATGAATCGATGACATCAATATGATGAATCTTTGTGATGATTGTCATGTAAAGCTTGTGTAGAAATATCTGTGTAGCTTGTGTAGGAATATTTGTGTGATGATTGCTATCTGTGTGATGACTAGCAATGAATCCATGTGATGATCGCTATCTATGTGATGACCGGCGATATCTGTGTGATGAATATGTGTGATGATCACTATCTATGTGATGACCAGCGATATATGTGTGATGATTAGTAGGATGATGGCTATCTGTGTGATGACCGGCGATATCTGTGTGATGAATATGTGTGATGATCGCTATCTATGTGATGACTAGCGATATCTGTGTGATGATTAGTAGGATGATCGCTATCTCTGTGATGACCGGCGATATCTGTGTGATGAATATGTGTGATGATCGATATCTATGTGATGACCAGCGATATCTTTGTGATGATTAGTAGGATGATCACTATCTGTGTGATGACCGGCGATATCTGTGTGATGAATATGCGTGATGATTGCTATCTGTGTGATGACTGGCCATATCTATGTGATGATTAGTAGGATGATGGCTATCTGTGTGATGACAGCTTGGTAGCGGAGTTGAATTGTTATTAAGTTAACAAAGATCAAGAGGACTGCTGTGATGGTCGGGGCTACCCACAGACGTCAGAGTGAGCGATTACGGTGACTACTTTGATTTGAATTGCTTGACTTAGTGTGACCTCCTGAACTAAATTATATGCAGGGGTTACCATGAATTGTTTTGCTTGTTTTGATTTGTGATTGCCTTGTTTTCTTCTTGATTTGATTGATTGATGGTTTGATTTATTTTGAAGACCATAGTGGTGACGATTGTGCTCTGTGTGAGGATAGGAAGGTGATTCATTGTTTTCACTTTGATGTCATGTTGATGACAAGGTTTCCAGTGGGAATGAAATGAGTGTGGTCCTTGTGACTCACCATTGTGCGTCTAGGGATTTTCAAACATTATCTAAGGAGGTTTTGTTTGATGGGGAATTTGTGTAATGAGATGCTAGGTTGAGAATGTGAGCATGTAGTTTAGTCACGAGTTGACCTACGTAAGCATGAGATGGAAGAGTGAAGCAGATGGCTGTAGGTGTGAGATGTATCCTTATCGTTGTTTAGGTTGGGGTGACTTAAGAAATGTGTTTTGCTTTGTGGTTTTGAGTTACTCATACGGGCTTACAAAATCTTACCGGGTTTGTTGTGTGGCAACCCGGTACACCATTCCAATGGTGTAGGGATTATTTCTGCAAGTCAGGTTGATCGTGGCTGATGCTGAGGCAGCGTGCTTGCAGCTTAACGGTAAGGAGTCAATTTTGTGACTTTACCGTTATAAAGACTTCCGCTTGTAGTGAGCTTTGAGGAGCATTTACTTTTTATTTTGTTGTTGACAATTTAATTCGTAAACTCGTGTGTTATGTCACTCTGTGGAGTGAGTCAATATTGAAATTGTGGGTTCAGGGCATCAATATGTACTTGGGTTAAAAGAGAATAAGTTTTTAAGTATTTTGTATTGATGACTGAACGTTTCACGCATATATAATTATGGGGTTATATATCGATTTTTATTTGTTTAAAAATCAGGGGCGTGACATGGTTTTTCTTCTTGCTTCAGCTATGAAGCATTCTTTGTGGTAAGTCTTTTTTGACTTTTCACAGAACATAGGAAGTCCATTCTTTTCGTGACATATGTAGTAGTCACAAACGAATGTACCAGGGTTCGCTTGGTAAGAAGATGTTATTGCCTCCGTCTTGCTGTCTTCCCAGTTTTTGACATGTAGAACATTCATTTGTCTAGATTCCAAGTACTCTACTTCAGAATCTGTTCCAGAATCAGATGATTCTTCTTCGTCAGACCAGGCAGAGTAAACTGACATGTCGTCATCTTCATCATCAGAATAGGCTATTTTGTAGCCTTTCATATTTGTTGTTTCTACTATCATCTCATATTCTTCAAAGAGAGCTTTCGTGGATCTTTTACCTTTTCCGGGCATTCATTGGCATAGTGCCCTTCAGTTTTGCATAACCAACATCTACAAGCTTTCTTGCTTGGTTGTTTATGCTGATGAGTATTCTTCTTTTTCTTGAAGAATTTCTTTTTAGGATCTTCATCCTGCTGTTTCTTGTAATTGGAACTTTTCTTAAATTTCCAATCTTTGTTCTTATTACTCTTTTTGAATTTTTTAGAGTAATAATTTTCTTTCTTCTTTCTGTGGAATTTGGATTCATGACATTCCCAGTTGGTTGGCATATCCAGTATTCCATAACAGAAATTTTCAACTCCTTTGAGTTGTTTCTTTGCCATCTTAGCTCTAAGATTGGCTTTGCATTGCTCTTTTAGTAATTGCCTGATTCTGTCGGCAATTCCCCCAACTGAAAATCTTTCAATTGGTTTTTCTGCTATGCTTTCTTGCACAGCTGTTCTCCATGGTTCAGGGAGTTTCCTGTGCAACAGGTTAACTAGATCAGTATTTTCTAGTTCTCTAATTGTACAGTAATATTCTTGAAATTCATTCAAGTATTCTTCAAAATATGTCATGTCACAAATTTTGAGAGCATAGATATTTGATTTGGCCGTTTCTTTAGCCTTCTCACTTAGATTTGAGAGATCTCCACAGAACTGATCGTACATGGGTACTGCAAAATCATAAGGAGATTTTGAATTTTTTATTTCTTTAAGCCAGTCTCTTTAAAAGAGAAATAATACTTCTTTGCTACTCCAGTGAGAGTAGTTTCATAGTACACCTGAAGATCTGGTGCTTCAAATTTTCCAAGGGTTAGAGCAGAAGCCATCATTAGGCTATCAACCCATTGGTCAAGAGTTTTTCTCTTGTCTAGAGCCTTGTCTAGATTTAGCCAAATTCCATGGGTGGAAATTGGTATTCTGGGTATATTGTCTTCTGGGACAAATTTTTGAGAATTTCTTTCTCCATTTTTGCCTATAGGGGCTTTCTGTAAAGGAAGTTTTACTTTTCTTTTTTCTCTTGTGATGAAAGTTTTGGAACTATCTCCTTCTTCCATTTCAATATCCTGATACGGAAGGAGTTTTCTTTCCTTTCCTGATTTGAATTGTTTCATTTCTTCGATTAGTTTTTCTAATCGTTCAGGATTTTCGCAGGACTCTGCTTCATCATAGAGATCATAGAGCTTTTGTGCTCTAAGCATATTTACTGGTCTGTTCAGATCAGCTTCTAAATCTTTTTTAGTGATGGGCTCTAATGGTTATTCAGAGTATTTGGTACCACTAACACTAGCTTCTCTAGTGCTGTAACTTCTTCTTAGAAGATTGTTGTTTATCCTGATATTTTCATGACAGACGTCACTTTTTCTGTGATCGTCGAATTTTAGACTGATATCTCCAGTCTTTCTGCTTTCATAAATTGCCGCTTTGGCATTTTCTGCTGGTTTTTTCGGACCAGACAATTTCCATTCAATAGGGAAAGTCACTTCATTCCAAGTAACCTTGTGGATCTGCTGTGAATGATTCTTCTGGCTGGTGAGGAAACCAGTGGTAAGACCTGGAATATTCGATATCCTGGTTTTAGGTTCTACCGCGGTACTCATCAATTTATAGTATATTCTGTATACTATAGCCAGTTCTTGCATATCTTTTTTCATTGATATGCCATCTGTCTTGACTCTCAGTCTTAGACAGTGAACTGCATCTTTCAAGCTGTTTGAGAAATTTGGGAAGCAGTTGAAATATGCCACTTGATTGCATAGAGATGCCTCAAGGGTTCCCAACAGAATAGCTTGAAAATCTGTTAGTCTATTGTCTTGGAAGACACATAGAACTGAACGTTTTATGCCAACTTGGACTGCTCCAATATGCATAAATTGATAATTTTTTATTCTTGCTCTGGCAACTTCTGCAGGAGTGATCATCAGTAGATCGGTTTCTCCCGTTGTAGAGGGGGTTGTAAATTCAAGTAATTTGAAGTGATGGCTATCCATCAGATCAAACGTTCCCCTTTTATAGATTTGTTTGAAATCTAACTTTGGAATTGAGGCGTTTTTTACCTCATGTTCGATTTCATTGTATTCGAACTCTTCAGCATTTAGGAGTTGTACTCCTTTCTTTTTCCCAAAGATGCTCATCATTTTGACATCTCTTGTATCTTTCGGATTTTCATACCGAATACTAGTTTGACTAGTAGAAGGTCCAAGAAAAATCATGTTTGGAACATGATTCTTCTCAGGTTTTTCTAATGGTTTAAATCCATTAGCTTTCTTTGATTTTACTGTAGGCACTTTCTTGTCATTCAGTATACTTTTCATAGAATCCAGCGTTTTTTGCTGTTCATTGATTTTTCTACTAACACTTGTTAGCTTTTCTTCTTCCGTTTTTGGAAGTTCCTTGATATAATCCAGTTTGTTTTCCAATTTTTCTAATTGGTGGATTATAACAGGTATTTTTTTCTAGATGATCTTGATATCTAGATAATTCTTTTTTCAGGTTCTGATATTTTTCATCAGAGGATTTTAATAGAGAATTCAGTCTCTCAATTATCAAATCAGACATTGTCCCCATTGGGGATTCCCCTGCTGAGCTCTTTACAAGCTCTGATACCAGTGATTTGCGGATATAACCAATGCTCAAATAATCAAGAGGTTTTTGTTCCTCTTTAGAGTATATAAGATATCTTCAATACCTTGTTCAATTGTATAGATTCTTGTTTGCAACCTGTAAATGATATCCCAGTAATTGGGAGCTTCTCTGCTAAGATTATCTCTAAAATTTTTCAACTTTCTCAGCTTTTCTCTTTCTTTTTTCAATTCTTTACTAGTATTGTTACAAATAACAACTAACTCAAGTCTGTCAACGATCGGAATTATGAATAGTAAATTTAACTGCTTACCTTTGAACATAGAGGATGAATGTCAACAATTGTATATATATATATATTTAAACAAATAAAACTCTGATGGGCCCACCACGTTTCAACAAAACTTTTGTTATGTAAATAATGAAATAGACAGCAAAGAAAACAAACTGAAAAAGACAACAAAGAAGGGTACTACCGGTAGGAAATTTGACAAGATGGGTAGGTAGAAAGAAAAGGGAGAAAAGGTTGTGTAAATAGGAAGAAAAATAAGACATTGGGGTGTATGAGAAGTATTCTCATGGATCAGGAGTGTATGAGCATTAACCCAAAGTTATATCACCAAATCTCTTATTTGATTAAAAAATAATATATATTTACACACACATATGTATGTTTTAATATTGTTGTTTGATTCTTTTGCGTTCACTCTACTTTAGATATTGCTTTGGACTTACTTCGGCGTTGCCCTAGATTGGCCATCAGTAGTTCAACCGACTTTGAATTTTCCCCGATAATGGAATTGGCTGGCATGCATTCTGCATTCTTAAGTGGAACCCAACTTGGATTTTGGCAATATTTGATCTATAATCGTGAGTCTTCTTCCCCTCTGTTGATATATACTAGCCTCTCACATATATGCTCACGCGTTTAAATCAATTTTCTTTGAGTCTTTTTGTTTAGTTTTTACTTTCCCAACTGTAAATTAAAAAAAAAATATTCAACTACAGTTGAGACTTGAGTAGTAGTATTTTTTTATGTTCTTCTATTTTCATATATTCTTATTTTTATTTTACCAAATTATTCTTTACATGTTACTTTTTTATTGTTAAAGTTTTAATCCACTGGGGTTATTAAAAATTTTAAATTGCTAAGTTTTGTTTGCTTAATTATATAACACTAAATTATAAGTTTATAATTTATGTTCCTTACTTGTTTCAATTAATTTAGGACTAAATTTAATTTGCCTTAGGGTCAAACATTAGTTCAGTTTTTGATCTTTTTATTTTTATTTTTTTAATCATGATCATGCACTTCCAATTTTCATCACCCGCGTTCAAATTTCAAAATTGCATACATTTGTGACGTCACAAGCTGACTTGGCACCAATGTGAGAGCTTACTTTTTAGACTTTGAACCCCTACGAAGGGCAAAATGGAGATCTCCCCTTTCTGATGAACTTCTTTCTCCTTCAACCTCTCTCTCCCTTCAACGAATACAGCCACACCTCACTCTCCCATTTTCTTTCTTTCACTTCTCCACCAAATTCTCATTAATTCCACCCTAAATCTACCCCCAATTCAAAACAAATGGGCATCCGTCGTCCTCAGCCACCTCAACTGCTCTAAAGACCCCTATTCCAAAACACACTGCATCATCAGCCTTTAATGTCTCACATCTCCAAAGCCCTAGTGGAGGTCGAGTTCAAGTTGAGGCTTCCGGATGCTACGGCCCACGACTAAGTCACCACTCTGCTAGCCACGTTCCACCTCGAAACCCACTTCTAGGAGAATCTCTTCTTCTTCAAAGCCGAGCTTTCGGTGCGCTGAGCGGTCCTCTGACTCTGATTCTCTAACCGAAACCTTCTCGGCTCCGTGACGTTGAAGGCCAAGGCGGTGCAGGTTGACGGTAGAGAGAGGTTGAAGGAAAAGTTCGTTACGAAGGGGAGATGTCCATTTTGCCATTCTTAAGGGTTCAAAGTCTGAAAAGTAGGCTCTCCTGTTAGTGTCAATTCTGCTTGTGACGCCACAAATGAAAGCAATTTTAAAATTTGAATGCAGGTAATGAAAATTGAAAGACCAGGGATGATCATGTGTCACGCCCCAAATTTCGATCACAAATAATAATACAATTAAATCAAACACAAATACTCCAGGAGTGATGGTTCGGACATCAACACTAACTACCTGTAAATTTTTGTCCTTCTAACACAAGCAACCAAGATGTCCCGAATCCACAATATGAATACAGACTCGTTCTTTAGAGTCACATATTAGATTATACCAAGTTTACAGATTAAACTGAAACCGCAATTCAATAAGTAAACTCATACACTACGTTCAGTACATAGCAGAAGATGAACAAGTGCATAACAAAATTATGTTGCTAAACCTGCTACTGTAACAATAAGGAAGCTCAACGGCTTTAAGCCTTTAACCACGCTCACCCTAACCTGCAGGATAACCTCTACAACATAGAGTAGTGCACCGGGTTGCAACAACAAATCCGGTAAGCTTTTACAAGCTCATGTATGTAAACTCAAACAACCAAAACAGAACACATGCTTAAGCTATCTCAACCTGGGAAATAACAAGCATATATCACAGTAGAAAACCTCAATTTCTTAATCATAGTCAAAACAAAATCACTTCAAGTAATGTTTGAAATCATTTTAACGCTCAGGCAAATTACAAAATCAAACCAAAGCAACTCACACTAAGAACAAAAAACCACCTTTTTCAATTCAAGGAAGCAACTCACACAATCGCGAGAAATGCACCCAAATCAACTTGAGGAACCAACTCACCCAAATTGAGATAAATCCACCCAATTCAACTTGAGGAAGCAACTCACCCAAATCATGATAAATCTCAACATCCTTTCTTCAAAATCATATAAATTAAAATCTCAACAATTCAAATATGAAAACCAGACCCATCTTGGAAGCTAAAAGAAAGAATACACTTGAAACTCTCTTATAAAACACGTAATCATGAGTCGCAATAACACTCAGTTACCCCCATGAATTACAATGGTAGACAGACTAGAGCTCTAACTGATTGTAACCAATCACCTGGCCAAAGGATTGGTTCTCAATTTCATGCATTTTTCACCGTTTGTGACCTCTGATCTTCCTACCCTTCTGGTCTTCAAACCCATCTCGTCTTCAAACCCATCTGGTCTTCAGACCAAAACATTTTAAAGAAGTCACACAGGACTTAAAAATGTTACTCAAATCTAAATAAAATATTTCACACGCTTCGGCACCATTATTATCTTTGATACAGAGGCCAAAACATTTAAAAAGGTCGCGCAAGACCAAAAATGTTACACAACAGTCAATGCTTTTCATACAATACATCATTTCCACAATATATTGTTAAGTGCTGATGTGGCTTAAATATAAACTACCTTTTTTCTGACATGGCGGTGACAGTTTTTTTTCTTTGCTATTTCTTTATTAATTTGTATATTCGTTAGGCCCTAAAGCGTTTTTAGAAAAATTATTATCTTATGAATTTAGTGAGATTTTCATTTTAGTGCACTGGCTTTAGTTTGGACCAGAAGAATTTATTATTTGACTGAGATTATTAATGTAACGCCTCAAACTGCACATCACCAGCTTGAACAAATTACAGTGGCATGTGTCTCTAAGATATAAACCAAATGTTCAATCTACATCCCAGAAACCCGTAAGGCATTTTGTTAAATGACATTATTCAAAAACCGCACAGCGAAAACGCTTGAAGTATTTTTGAGGTGAACCTTTAAATCATCAAATAAACTTTGTTCACTTGGAACTTGGCATGACCCATTTCTTGAGACATAACAAACTTCGAGAAATAAAGAATTTAGCAAAGATTCCATATTCAACCAATGTTCAACAATATGTAGAATGACGATGTTCAGGAAATAAAGGTCAAGAGTAGACCCAAAACCTGATTCCTGTACGAAATTTGTTTAGCGTTTCCACACACCCTACTTCGTCTTCCAATGTGGTCACTAATGCACAGTACCGGCATACACACTGTTGTAGGGGTGAGCTTACGTCCTTATTGCTCTATAGGACCTACCCCATCTAGGTTTGATAACTAATAATATTTTTGGGATCCCAGTATGAAAACAAAATGCATATAAATCAGAACAACAAACTTAAAAGATTTTCCGTCTTAAAACTCGATGCATGAAATTCAAATAAACACAGTGCTACATATTACTGGTTGGCCAGTCCCATAGACCCATTACACGACGTTAGCTCACACAAATTTTAGGGTAGCAAGAGCATCCGTTACCTAGCTACATACACGGAATCAAGTCGTCATTGTGATCGAAGTATCTTTCGACTGGTGCAGCTAACCCTCCGGAAGTTAAGGGGGTCGAACACAAAAAGAACAAATCTTCGGTTTGTGGTTTTGAATTTACCTTCGACCATCAAAGTAACTCAATTTGAGCTAACAGAGGTCTTAAGCAAGCATAAACTTACAGCCACTGTGCTCTGTGATCGTCGATCAGAGCACATCCAAATTCTCTACTTCAGTTCGAAGTGCATCAAGTCTTGATTCTAGGACAAGAACTAATATCGAAAACAAGCCCAAAAACTCCAGAGCAGTCGTCGGAAATAGGAACCCACGGTGGTGACCGAAACCATGAAAACATCAAATCCCTAATACTTGACCGAAATCGAAATTCAAATATACCAGCATGTAAAACGTGAGGAGGCGACCTACCGCAAGCAACCTAGATGGTGATCGGCGACGCCGGAATTCGCTAAACTCGTTAGAACCCGAAAACAACCCAAATATCAATGTGGTCAAAACGTAACCAAAATTGAAAACCAATAATAACAGTGTGTAGAGCACGAAGAGATGATCAATTTCAGTACCTTAAACAATCCCGAGAATCGCCGGAAAATGCCACGAATACGCTGGAAAACTCAAACCTTCACTACGTCGATTCTCACTCCATAACCCACGAATGGACAATCAATACTAGAGGGAGGTCGGCGCCGGAGAGTCAATCCAAACGCGACAGGTTAGCCATTGTGAAGTGGCCAAACGACGGAGTTTCGGTCGGACCCAGTCGCCGGGTCGAAAGTGTGAGAAGGTTTTGGTGTGATCTGGTGCGCTGACCCCACTCTAGTAATTGTGTACTCAATTTCAACAACTCAGATCAAGCGGTGGAGGATTTTGAAGATCCAGATCGCGCCACTTGATTTCTATTTTTCTTTAATACTTTAATTAATTCTGAAACTTCCAAAAATCACTAAAAGTAGCTCGGGTATCTGAAAAATTCTCACGAACTCGTCGTGTCATGTACATTATTATCAAACTCTTAAATCAAGAATTTCACGTTTTGAAAAATTCTGAAAAGGGTGCAGCTATTGTCACCCTACCATTTTCTTTGTTCACTCTATAAATATTTGAATTATTGAAAGACTACATTACCCAAATGCAAAAAGACTAATAAGTACACTAATTTTCTAAAATTCAAATTAATAAGGAAAACTAAATACATAACTAACTAAATACAAAACTCCTTAATTTCTCTTCTGATAACATTAATCTTCATCTTCTCCATCCAAATTTGAAATAAATTGAATTTTCTTTTTATCGTTTTATTTCAATTCGTTATTCAATTCACAAAACCATTAGAGTTAACTTCATCAAAGTCTTTGTAATACCTTTATGAACACCGAAAGTAAAAAATGTAAAACACGATAAAAAAATAATCAATCTGTAAAATATGATTAAAAAAATAAATACACATATTTCTTCACTTTGTTGGGGATATATCCTATTATTCTTCACTTTATAAACCTATTATATTTTATAAATATATTTTACAAATATATCCTAAAATTTTTCGCTTTATCGGAGATATATCACAAATATCGTAGACCAGCGAGCAGATTTTTAACCACCTAGAGTATTTTTTTTGTTTTGTTTTTATAAACCTATTATAACTTGTGGTGTATAGGTTGAAGACAAAATAAAAAATAATAAAAATAAGCGAAGAAACAGAAAAAAAAACGAAGAAACAGAAAAAAAAAAAAAAAGGAAACAGAATTTTTTTATTTTTATTTTTTATATAATTTGGAACTCAAAATTACTATTTTTGTCACGCCCCTGATTTTATACATAATAAATCGATATATAACCCTATAATTATATATGCGTGAAATGTTCAGCCATCAATACAAAATACTTAGAAACCTACTCCCTTTTAACCCAAGTACATATTGATGCCCTGAACCCACAAATTCAATATTGACTCGCCCCACAGAGTCACACAACACATGAGTTTACGAATTAAATTATCAACAATAAAATAAAACGTAAATACTCCTCAGAGCTCACTACAAACGGAAGTCTCTATAACGGTAAGGTCACAAAATTGACTTACCACCGTTAGGCTGCAAGCACGCTTCCTCAACATCAGCCACGATCAACCTGACCTGCAGAAATAACCCCTACACCTTTGGAATGGTGTACCGGGTTGCCACACAACAAACCCGGTAGGCTTTTGCAAGCCCGTATGAGTAACTCAAACAACTCACACAATATCACGGGATAAAAGCCCGCACAACTCACGCCAAACACGAGGAAAACCCATCAACTCGTAAAAAGGGACACACACCATGTTTTCCCAAAACAGCACGTTCTTTTCCCAAAAGAAACGAATACAAGTCACCCCGTGACGAAGTCATATTAATTGAAACTCTGACAATTAAATATGATAAACAAGTCCTCCCAGGACATTTAAAAGAAAGAATCCCCGAAACTCCCTTTTAAAAACACGTACTCATGAGCATCAGATAGCTCCCCGCTACCCCCCATGATGTACTAACAACGAATCCGTCTAACCTAGACACACAACACATCAACACAGATTCACCACGAAACCAATAATACATGAATAAGTATGTATATGTATGTATCCCATAATATATATATATGTACACACATAAACAATCACTCAGAAATGCCACCAATACATGAAAACATATGTATATATATATATATCCCATAATATATATATGTACACACATAATCATTCACTCAGAAATGCCACCAATACATGAATACATATGCATATATATATACCCCATAATATATATATGTACACACATAATCATTCACTCAGAAATGTCATTAATACCATTTATAGTCACAGTTAATTCCATAACTCAAAGACAATATGGTAACTAGGCTCATAACACATACAAAGCTTTGGTCACCATCTGCAACCTATCACCGTCTGTGACTCTTGGTTTTCATACCCCGTCTGGTCTTAAAAGTATGGGTCGCTGATGGTGACCAACGGTTGGTTCTAAGACCAGACGGGGTATGAAAACCAAGAGTCACAGACGGTGAAAGGTTGCAGATGGTGACCAAAGCTTTATATGTGTTATGAGCCTAGTTCAGACCCCATCTGGTCATGATGTCAAACATCAAGGTTACCGTCTGCAACCTGTCACTATCTGTGATCTATCACCATCTGTGACATAAGATCTTCTTAGACCCTATCTGGTCTTAAGGTCAACGTTCAGTAAGTCGCATCTGACCTAAAAACGTTACAAACATCAAGTTTCGGCTTTCCTAATCCTTGCTCACCATCTGTGACCCTTGGTACGATGACCAATACATCTAAAATGAGTCACGCTTGACTCAAAATGTAACATCAAACTCAATACTTTTCAAACAATAGAAAACATCTTTTCTACAATATTGTTTCCTGAAAAGTCGCATTCAACAATAATATGAACACCATCATGCATATTATTATTCATCACAATCAT
>BDJD01000891.1:378236-413085 GCA_002564525.1 Rosa multiflora | reverse complement strand
AATATAATAGAAATCCTGTTGTGATTGCGGAAGAAAAATTATAAAGATTTTAATTTTTAGTGGATTTTATCAGGAAACTATTAGAGATTGCTCTTATATGTATAAAACTTTTTGATTATGATAAAGTTTGGCATGATGATCTTGATACTAAGTTATATTATAAGTTTTGAGGAGAATTTAGGTTGTTTGAGTTGTGTATTTAATAAAATGATTGAATAAAAAGTCAACGAGTGGTATATTAAGTCAGGGGTGTGTATTAAGTATTTAGGGATGTGTGAATAAAATTTCTTGAACTCAAATCACAGAGAAAGGAAAAAAAAAATGAAAATCCTATGCCTAGGTTTCCAGATTAGTTCAACGAATTCAATGCAATTTTTCGAACAATTACCCGATCTAATTCTCTTTTCACTATATTTTTCATTTGATTTCAAAGTCTCAGGAGATTCACATTCTGATGAAACTTACCTAAAAAATGAAAATTATTCTATACACCGACAGTGCAAACGACCCAAAGCTCTTATGAAATGTTTTGGACCTGTTCAAAGCTCTTATGAAATGTGTGCACAACCTTGCTATTTAATTGGACTCCATTTTCTATGATAGTATATATACCACCTTCCATCTAATTTGAATTCAACCAAAACCAATGCTTGTCCATCCAACACAACCCATAAATGCGTAGAAGGTAGTAATGGAATTATGAGAAGTTGCTCTCTCTCTCTCTCTCTCATATCAAAACCCAGAAATTGCTATTCAAATAGAGGGTTCGGCTGTCATGCAGATCTGCATGGTATGAAGACTGCCTATATAGGCACGTGCATGGCACGTAATGACACCCTAAACTCTAAACACATGACCACACATCCCATCTGCGTAGTATGCAGGTCTGTATAGCTGAATTTTCCATTCAAATAGAGGTTTCTTCTCTTCTTCTTTTTTCTCAGCAAGCCCATGTCAGATCTCCAAAACTCCTTTGACTAAATCCAAAGTTTTGATTTTGAAGTGTGTATCTAATAAGTCTGGTCTAGGAATTTAGATACAAAATACTTGCTTTGAAAGTATGAGATCCGAATCATGGAAAGCTGCAATTCAATCCCTTTCATTTTCTTCAATTTGCTCGAAGTTTTGATGAAACATGTATGCCATGACTGGTAGCTCTGTGGGTCGGGAGAGAAGAGATCTGGGTTTGTGTTAAAATATATAATTTTTTTTTAATATATATTTGTTTAACTTTTAGTTTTTTGGTAAAGTTAACAGAGTTAAGGGTATTATAGAAACGTTAATAACAGAGATAACTCAAGAGAGAAAAACGGAGCATTTTAGGGTTGGGGTTTTCCAAACGTTTTCTACTACTTGTCCGGTGGCCCTTCTGTGCCAGCGACGGTGCCATGCCTCGCCGTCATGCGATAGGAGCAGCAGGACGGGCCTCTGGTTCTTTTGCTCTCTACTATGAAAAGCTTGGCTGTTTGGGCATGGTTTTCTTCCATTCTCTGGTGGCGGCACTGCTGGTTTTGCGAGCCGGCCCGCGCAAATCTGGTGTGGGTTGGGGGATGGCTTCGGGGTGACGTGATCTGGTTGGGGGTGTCCTTCGTTGCCGTGGTGGATCTGTCTGGTGGAGCGTCGGTGATCGACATGATGGTGGTGGGATACATTGGAGATGGTGGAGGTGGATGACGCTTGGCTTATGGAGGCTGCGCAGAGGTGAAGGTGGTGTTAGGATGTTGATTGACAAGATCTGTGGCAATCTCGTTTGGGTTCATGATGCATGGCGGTGGTTGGTGGCTCTGTGGGCGTGGAGTCTGAAATTGGGGCGTTGGCTTGGGTTTGGGATGATGTATGGAGCTTGGTCAGTCATCGACGGTGGGTAGGATATCAGGTGGTTATATCGATTAGGGCAGTGGCTGTGCAGTGGCTGGGGGGCCGTTACTGGGCGGGTGGAGGTGGCGGTGCCTGAGCGGTTGGTCAATCATGGTAGTTTCTTTCAGTTTTTTATTAGGGTTTTAGTTTCAGGCTTTTGGTTAGGTCAAATGAAACGTCCCTTCTCAATTGAGCTAGGGTTTGGAGGTTTTGGTTGTGTTGTGGAGCCATCTATATGGTGTTACTCCTGGGAACAATATGTGTACAATTTCAATGTTGTTTGGTTATCAACGGAAAGGTGGATTTCCCTTGCACATGGTCTGGCGGTTTATGGACACGGTGTGGAAGAGGGTGGAGTGGTTCGTCTGGATGTTGGTGACTAGGTCGTATCGTGACACTCGAGATTGGTTATCTTTCTTTGTAGCCTGGGGTGATAGGCGTAAAAATTGGTTAGGGGTTGGACCTTTTCAGTTCATGAATGTTACTATTAGTGACGGACCCATAACTATGGATCTTGGTAGGAATATGTGTCGTGGTGTTGATGCCACAACCGGTTATTCCAATGCTTTGTAACTTTTTTGGTTATTAATGGATTCTATTTCTTCTTAAAAAAAAACAGAGTTAAGGGTATGTTCGTAGGGAGGACATGTGTCAACAAAATATGGAAGTGACAGAATTGGGTTAGAAAAAATGGGGATAGCTGATTTCCTTCCAAGATGAACTAGAGAAGCAGAATTAATCCACCCCAACCCAATTCTGCAAGTGCCACAATTTACTGATCCCGAACGTAAGCAGTAACCAGCGGCCCTTGTTAGGGCTAATGTGGCCTAGGACCCTAAACACGTCTCCCCTTAGTTCGCGTGTCTTCGATTGAGGAAGAAGTAGTCCAAAAACAAAACAAAAAAAAACAAAAACTCTTAAGGTCAAACCGGTAATTTTGGTTTTAAAAAACTGTGAGATGTCGGATATAATCTTACATTAACGAATAACTAAAGAAAAAACATATAGATGAAAGTACCACATTAGTACAAAATTTTGAGTTCAAGTATTACATTGATAGATATTGGTAGTTTTTTATTTTTTCATTTTTTTTTATTGGGAGATATTGATAGTTTGATAAAAGAATTCAAACATTGATGGTGAATTTTACTCAAAAGAGAGTAATGCTAAATAACTTTTTTAGGTAATACTTATAAATCATTTTAGTGGCAGTTACTTTTTTAGATACTCTGTAAAAATACATACCATTGAATGAAATTGTGATGTCTCATCAGCTACCACATAAATTAATTTCTAGCTAATACTAGAGAACAGTGGTTCAACTTCCGTATCTTTTTTAATAAAGCCTCATGCAATAGGATGCTTGTCATCTAAGGTTTTTAACCCTTGACATTCAAGGTCCATCACTTTGATTATCAAACTTGACAAATAAAAATTGAAACCACTCAAAAACAAGCATTCATAAAACCTTTAGTGAATTAGGGTTAGCTCATGTAGTTATTGTGAAAGATTGAGTTTGGATTAAACTAGGTCATGCATGTGTTTGATCATTTCTAATGTAATATATATATATATACACACACACAGATCCTATCCAGAGCGAGGCCTCGCTCTGAAATTAAAGTGTGAGGTTGGAGTTTAGGGTCACTTTTCGGTCTCATATCCACATCTCAACCGTTCATTTTTTAGGTACTAATGTATAGATCATCTGTGCAAAATTTCAACCAAATTAATGATCCTTAAGGTATCTAACTCGCTTAAACCAATGGACGAACTAAATCTGTCCAACCTGAACCGTACTAGCTTTAAGGCAGTTATCAATGCCTTAACGATCATCAATTTGGCTGAAATTTTGCAAAGATGATCTATACATTAGTACCTAAAAGCTGAACGGTCGAGATGTGGATATGAGACCGAAAAGTGACCCTAAACTCCAACCTCACACTTTAATTTCAAATCGAGGTCTCGCTCTGAATAGGATCTATATATATATATATATATATATATATATTTGTTACTAAAGAAGGGAAATATGCCACTTTGGCCTAGTATAGCCCGACCCATTTGAGGGCGGGCAGACCCATTCAGTGCTTCAACCCTATACAAGGAAAATATATTACATGTACAAATATTACATCATAGGCTTTTATGACATACTATATGCATCCAGGCATAAGGAGAAATTTTTCTATGCTACCGTTACACCAAATGGATTGTGACGCTCCACTTAAATGCTCCCACATGGATATTAGATCCAAATCAGATCCACGTTGAAAACCATTTTCCTAGAATGCCCTTTCTCGGCAAAGAAACATGGAGTCTGTTTTCTATCTTCTTCAACCACTCTGCAATTCTTGAGAAAGAAGCTACAATCTCAAACATAATCATCGTCGAATATCAATCTCTTATGGGATAAAAAAAAAACCTCCTGAAGTTTGTTTGAAGACCCAATATTTCTTATCTGGGCTATGCCCTTGAGCTTATGAAAAAACAAAAACTCATGAATCTGATAGTACATGACTATTCTTTTGTCTGGAAAATAAGATTTCAATTAAAATGGAGAAGATTGATTGTAGATAGTTGAATCAATATTTGGAATAATTTCAACAATATCCGACTTAAGCTCAATGTTTTGTTGGAATTATTCATTCATCTGGGTTAGTAGACTTCTGGGTAAATATCCAATTAAGAAGAGAGAATGCTTAACCCTGGGTTTGTATACTTCTGGGTTTGTACGAGATTTAATATATGAATGTGGATTCATTCATCTGGGTTTGTAGACTTCTAGGTTATATTAGATGCCCACCACGTTGCATTGATCCACCCAACAGATGTCTTCTTCCATGCACATACCCATCTTCTCATTATCAAAATTGATTCAGATAAGAGATTCACGTCTAATGGATATATGATTGGGTTTCTTCTTAATTAAGTCTTTTTTTTTAATACCTCATGAGTTTTAGTGTGATGGTTTCGCTGGGAGGTAGATACCAGTGGAGATGAGAGAAGTTGCTCGAATAAGGACTTCGTAGAAAGATTGAAGGGAACTGGATCATCAACCCAAAGGGAATTTTACAGAACTCAGTTTTCAGTGTGGATCTGAGTTGGATCCAATATCCACGTGGGAGCGTTTAAGTGGAGCGTCACACAAGCCATTTGGTGTGACAGTAGCATGAAAAAATTGCTCAGGCATTAGACCTAGCCACCCAGATGCCTCCAATAACTTCCCTATTATTTACTCCAATAGTTTCCTAAACCTATCCTTATTTTAGAGAAAGTGAAAAGAGAGATAATAAAAGTCGCTAGTTTGGAGATAATATATTTAAGAAGGGTGGTTCTAGTTGGACCTCCAAATTTGATATTTGGACCTCCAACTTTTTTCAATTATTGATAGACTTTGTCAAATCATATGGAAAGACAAATAAGGACAAAGAGAGAAAAATGAAAAAGAAAAAAAAAACAAATACTCTTCTTTGGAATCTTTCTTTTAACAAATTTAAAGGGATTCTAGCAACATATCAGGATCGAGAACGAACTCTCTGATTAATTTTGGTGGAGGAGAGACCTATTCATAAGAGAGCAATATCGTATGATTTTGATTTATTCTTCTTCTCGTGGTTGAAGATATAGATAAAAAATAGACTAACAAATTATTTTATCTCATGTTCAAGGGTGTTTTGGTAAAGATAAGGAGGTCTACTTAGCTTTTCAAGTATTCTAAAAAGCAAATTAGAGGTGTAATAAGTATGAGAGGTCTAAATAGCAAATTTGGAGGTCCAACTAAAACCACCCATTTAAGAAACTACTAGTTTTCTCTAATTTAATGCTAAATTCTCTCTCTCTCTTTGCACCCTTAATTATTGAATAACATTTTCAAATAAAAAATAATACCATATATAATTTTAGATAATAAATCATTCAGAATTTAATAGAAAAACTGTTGGAAATGCTCTAAATATCTCCCTTCATGCTTTTTTATTCTTTAGTTAATTTACTATGTTAAATATGCTATGTCACTACCAATATCTAGGAACAATTGCTAACATACTGGAATTTGTAATGCAGTCATAACTTTATACAAGGAACTTGCACACAGTCTCCTTAAACTTTTGGGTATGGTACATCAGACATTGTTTATCATATGTTTCCATTGTTTTCCAATTCTTAATTATTGTTTGGGATCTTCAACTAGGAGTCAGTCGGTTACGCAAAGTGAAATGGATCCATACTCGAAGCATTGATGCTTTACGTTGCATTAGTGAAATGTTAAAGAATGACAATCCCACATCAGCACAACTTGACATCATAAGAAAATCAATCTTCAAAGCTGTTGAATACGGGCATGTTGAGTTTGTTACTCATATATGTGAAGCACATCCTCCATTCGTAAAACAATGGGAAGGAGACAAAAACATATTTCAGTTTGCGGTTGAATGTCGTCAACATAAAATATATAGCCTTATTCATAGACTTGATAGAGAGGACCAGAGATTCTTTGGCACACGTCCGACGAAGTTTCCAGAGAATATATTACATTTAGCCGGGAAATTATCTCCACTCTCAAGGTTCAATCATATTCGCGGAGCAGCTTTGCAAATGCAACGAGAGCTACAGTGGTTTAAGGTTAGTATCTCTAAATGCATGTGTTTATACATAAGTTTACTTGGGGGGTGTATTCAATTCAGATTTTAAAATATTTTGTTTGAGTTTTTATAATCCATGAATTTACTTAATCCACGGATTGTTTAAATTCTATATGGACTCTAATCAATTCTAATTGATTGATTTACTGGTATTTGTTTTGATTTTATAAGTCCTTATGATATTTTTGGTAAATTAATTTGTTTTTCTTCTTCTTTAAAAGCAATGGATGTATGGATCAAACTATAATTCTATATCAATGACAAAAAAAGTGTGTGTGTGTGTGTGTGTATGGTAATGTACCATTCTTTATGTTATGTGTAATGATATATGAATAATAAGAGAAAACTAATCAGCCAAAATGTTACACAAAAAATAAAGTAATAAACTAATGACATAATTTATTTCATGAGGAATGCTAGCTACCTTTCCCTTCTACATTTCCCTTTCAACCTTCCCCACTCAACAAATGACATGTGGATTCCACTGCCACTTTAAACTCAATATTTATTACATTGAATAACTAATTCTATTTTTTCCATGTCTGCCCTTCTAATAAATGTCTCACATTTTTTTTCTTTCTATATTTTACTTTGACTTTGTAGTATATTTAAGTTATTTTTCATTTCTTTTTTCTTAATTAATTTTGTATTTTTTAATTGTTATTTTGACAATCTGGGTTGTGGTTTTTTTCTTTCTGGGTTCATCTAGGTCAAAGCGTCAAACTTCCCCGTACCTATCTTCCCTTTCTCTCAAATCTTTCTTTATCTCTTTCTATTTCTGTAGCATCCATTATGAAATCCATTCCCATTTTTTTAATCTTCGTTCAATCAAATCTCTTTTTTATCTATTTCTTTTTCTCTAGCATCCACTCTGAAGTCCATTCCCATTATTTAATCTTCGTTCAATTTCATTTCTTTGGCAGGGGAAATGAAATTGAACAAAGAATTTAAAAATTGTTTTTTTTTTTTTTCGAAATTGAGCTAACTAAACCCTTTCACCGGGCATACCATTACTCTTCCACCACTCATAAAAACCACAGATGGAAGAGCTTCTATTTATTCGGTTGAATTGTCGGTTGACCCATGTTTGTGTCCTAATGATTATGAAGTAGTAGTACGATACAATAGTGAGTTTCTTTCTGTAACCAGTCTTACATATTTTAGATCAGGGGATGTTACTTTCCTTGTATGATTGAGATTCTATGCATTGTAATCCTCTATATAAAGAGCCCCCTATTATCAATGAGAATACACAACGATTATCTCTCAATTTCTGATTCCCTAAAACACAACCCATATTGTCAAAATAACAATTAAAAAATGCAAAATTATTTAAGAAAAAAGAAATGCAAAATAAATTAAACATCCTACAAAGTCAAAGTAAAATATAGAAAGAAAAAAAAATGTGAGACATTTATTAGAAGGGCAGACATGGAAAAAATAGAATTAGTTATTCAATGTAATAAATATTGAGTTTAAAGTGGTTGTGGAATCCACATGTCATTTGTTGAATAGGGAAGGTTGAAAGGGAAAGGAGCTAGCATTGTATTAGGGAAAGGTAGAAAGGGAAGGTCGCTAGCATTGTATTTATGGACTTATACAAAAACAGCTTTTATTGTTATTGTGTACTTTAATATTAAAAATCAATGAGAACTTGACACATGTCCGAGTGTGGCTCAGGTGAGTGTGTATGAGTGTGAGCCTAGCACTCCCCCTACAACAAAAAAGTCTTTTGTCCACATTTTGCTTAAGCTCTTGCTCTCCTATATATCTGATTGCCGACAAGTTGTGCTCAGAAAGACGAGTACAATAACTAGAGCACTTATTTCTGAATTTCTACGATAACGATGCCGAACGACCCATTTCGAAGTCATTCTCAGTTTAATGGTGTAACAATATCACAATCCAATGGAGAACATCACTGCTACCGATATGTTGTTTCAATTCACAATAAGTAACTTATTTTATAGTGGTAATTAAACACCAATACAGTACTGCATTCACTAAACACCTAAGATCTTTCAAGCTTCAATCTTGGAGCGGCAAGAACGTAAAGTCCCCCATCAATATGGAGGTTGATCATGGTCCTGTAGCTGACCCCTGTTTTCTTTTCGGCCAGCTTGAATATGTAGTTGCCTAAAAGCACAGCAGAAAAGATCTTCATCTCCCTATAAGCAAATTCTTTTCCTAGGCAAATTCTGGGACCAGCCTGTACGTGTAACAGAATTATTCCCATGTTTTACGTAGAGTTTTATCCAGCAAACCCAAAAACGTGCTTTTTCTCTGTGTTTCAATTAAAACTTCTAGATTGAGATCTGAGTAACATCAATATATACTATATTTACCTGGAAGGCCGTGAATTTGAAAGGGCTTTCTGGCTGGAAAATGCCATTTTCATCAAGCCATCTCTCTGGCCGAAACTCTTCTGCTTCATCACCCCATAGAAACTTCATCCTGCCCATGGCATAAGGTTGGTATGCCACCATATCCCCTTTTTTGACACTAAATCCATCTGGCCAGGTATCATCAGAAAAACAAACCTTTGCATTCTACGAATGACAGCAAGACACAAAGTCGTTACAAAGTAATGTCATTTAACCTACCTACAAAATCTAATTTGAAATATAAAATAATAGGGATGTGTATTAAGTGATTAGGGGTGTGTATTTAAAATTTCTCATATATGTTTCTATGTATATAACTTTTCAATATCGTGAAAAATAAGTTTTTTTTTTCCTCCAACAGATTCTCTATATCTATCTTTATTTTAGGTAGAAAATTTAATTTCCAAAACAAACTCTAAAATTACAGGCAAACATCTTTTTGAATTTTTAATGTTCTTCTTTCTACTCTATCTACAAACCATGATTAGGGAAACTTTTGGAGATGCGCCGAGGTGGTAGAAAACTTCTAGGAACTTTAATTGAGATTTTTAGAGAATATGTTGGAGATACAGTAGAAAAATTACGTAAATTTAAGCTTGTTTGCCTTAAGCTTGTTGTTAGAGAAACCCTTTTTTTGTCTTATACTTGTTTTTTGTTTTCTTGTTATTATCAATCATCAATTCATAAGAATTGTGTGATTGCATAATTTTGTTAGATTCTTTACATAATATAGATATTATCTGTGATCAATGTTTTAAAAACCACTAGACTGTAACCGGGCGATGGGAGGGACCTAGCGCCTGGACGATTTTTTTTTCATTTTTTTATATTTTTTTTATTTCCCAACAATACAACATATATAAGTACATTTCAAAACAAAAAAAATTACAACACATATAATTATTCAAACTATTCGTTATTAGAACTAACTAATTTCAACCACGTTCATTTTTTTATATAAATCAAATCAATTAAGAAATCAAACAACAGCGCCGCTCTATCGTTATCGAAGAGGAAAAACCCCTAACCCTAATAGGGCGTTGTCGACTTTGAAATCATTCGATCTGCAATCCTTTCTACCTCTACAATCATCTCCCCTTCATCATGTCCTACATTGAAGATAGTCACTGCCAGTTTTGCCGCATCTATGGTGCTGGCAGGGAGAGATATGTTGCCGTTAACATCTCGCGCATGAATGGTGCTAGAACGCAGCGCACCTTCCAAGCATACTTGCTGGCAAGGCCGTTAATGGTGGAACCTTTTGAAGTGACTGATTTCAAGCACCATTTGCAGTGTGTATGGGTCTTTGATAGCAAGTTTAGGGTTCAGAAGTTGCCTAGAAAAGCTTTTACTTTGGATCTCAAGAAGGATGGAAACAAGGTGCTTTGGTGTGGCCCTTGGTATTTCAATCGTGCTTCTATGATTATTTAGGAGTATGATGGTTTGATGGCCCCTCATACAGTGAAAATGGACTCCTTTTACTTCTCTGTCAAGATCAACAACATCCCACTAGCATTGGAGGTCAACAATACCATTATCAATGTTACCTTTGTTGCAGACAAATTTCTGAATATTGAAGGAAAACTTTTTGACATAACTAGAAAAATACGGGTACATATTTCCTACGAAATCATCAAGCCTTTCTTTGTGGAAAATAATAATAATAATAATAAAACTGGCTCCAGTAATTGTGGAAGAGATATCATTTTTCTTTGAAATCTAGTTGGAAACTGTCAGCTTTGTCACTTGATTTTTCATGAGGGCGGTATGTGTAAGATGGCGGAGAAGCTTGTATTGCAACTAGCCGAGGCACCGGCGGGAGAAAAGAGGCTTGAGCTGCGTAGTCCATTCCAAAGGTTTACAGAGGGACCCTTTACTAATGGTGCATTCAGTTACAATGGTATACATACTCCAATCTTGCGCCCCATTGCTTGAAATCGTTTTGGTACCATGGATACCAATAAACAGTGCAAGCTGGTGGTCATTCGAAATGCTGATATGAAATCTTCCCATGGGGAAGATCATGTACTGATGCCGGTCTTAGTAGATGAGGCACAACCATTGCTCCCTGTAAATGATGCATCATAATCCTTGAAGTAAGGTCCTCCTACATCACCCTTCTCCTCTCCAAATTGAAATTCTTGTTAAATGATATGCTTGAGGGGAAGATGAATGTTATTGCTCCAATGAAGAAAGTAAAGATTCAGCAGTTCGGTTCATAGGCAGTCTCTACGGTAGGGGAAATACCAGGTGGAATGTTGGTGCTTGTAAAGATTATGATGCCTAAAGAGAGTCCAAGCTGAGAAAACAGAAGTGAAGAAAAAGTGAGGCCAACCTCTAGGCTCAAAGGAACAAGGCCCATAAACCAAGCCAAACTTAGATTCCAGTTCTATCAAACTCCCCTGGATCCCAAATTAAGAACTAAAGTGAAACCCTAGCCCACCTAGCATAAGGAAAGCCCAGACCTAGGTCAACCAAAACCCAAGCCCAAGACTTGTTTGCCCATGCAACCTAGTTGTCTTCTCCATTGACACTACCGCTGTCGTCACTCCTACATGACCACGACAAAGCTCGAACATCAACTGTGCCACCACTAAACTTTATGTCTGCATCACCATCATCTTAACTTGTGCTCTAGCCTAGCCGGTTGATTCGGCAGGATGAGACTGTCACCTGTTGCTCACTGCCACCAAATAATTGTCGGAGACCCGTCCATGACACAAATCTAAAACCCTCACTATCGATTAGCCCGATGAAATCATTGTCCAACCTGCCACTTCGGTCCATGTTGCTCCACCGCTGGCCGGTATACATTTCAATTACCCACTTTTTAATTTTTTTTTGGTAGTACAAAAATAGTTTATGAACTTCAATGAGAATTACTAAGATTTCATCGAAGATCAGATTATCACAAAATCACCAAACTAACTAATTTTATTTGATTCTGATTAGTCCATTAAGAGAGCCACCCACACCCCCAACCTTGAAAAACTAATATAAAAACATTGAGACCCCAAATTGCTTAAGTAGAAAAACAAATGAATCCCAAATAGCATTAAATAAAAACATCTCGAAATGAATTTCAATTTTAAACTCTTTTTTTTTTGGAAAATTTTATCAACTTATTCATTGATCAGGAAAATTATAAATAACGACTCATCTCAGTGAAGTTGACAAAAGAGTCATTATCTAAGCAATAAACATTTTTAATAAGGGGGGTGAAATTTGCACCCAAAAAATTGCAAACTACACCCCCTTCCGGTTTTTTAATAATATTTCATCCCAAGTCTTTTTGCACTTCCTAAAATACCCTCAAAAGTCGGATTTTCTTTTTCTTGTTTTTGGGTATGTTCTTCCTTCTCTCTCGTTCTCTTCTCCAAAATCACGACAACTCTTCCTCTTCTCTCTTTCTTCCCCAGACAACAACAGTCTCTTCTCTATTGAAACACTCACAACCATTGGAATCCCAATGTCTTCATTCTCCTCCTCATCATCATTGTCCTCAGCGGTAGAAATATTAGGAATATCGACAGCCACTTTGATGATTTCTCCATCAAATTCTCTTCTGAGCATTATGGTCTGCTCTCCGGCATTGTCTAATATTTCAAAAGGAAACCCATCTGCAGCCTCCCCTACCCAGTACGTGTCACATTACACAAACCCATTACTCAATTACTAATTAGGTAAAACTTGATTAACTGAAAATCCAGTTCAATATAGAACAGCAGTACTTCAATTTGGGGAAAACTATTGCAAACCCATTACTCAATCACTAATTATTCAAAACTCAATTCATTGAAAACCCACATTACACAAACCCATTACTCAATATAGGACCGGTGACTTGAGGCGGAGGTCAAGGAGGGTGATGCCGCCCTGCCGGTCGGCGGCGGCGAGGAGATGGGAGCTGGAAGGCTCAGTGGAGAGGAGGTCGTGGCCGAGAGGGAGTGGGGTCCACAGGACGGAGGTGACGAAAGGGGATAGTGATGACGTGACGGTGGCGAAGGAGGATTGGGAGGGGGAGGGGGGAGGCATGGGGAGGGAGACGACGAGCTTCATTGAGCGGGTGTCGATGACGGAGATGGAGCTGCCGGCGGGGAATGCGAGGAGGCCGGAGGGGCTGACGTGGCGGATCTGAAGTTGTTGCGGCTGGGTGGGCCAGGGAGCATGCAGTCCCAGCAATCTTGGACGATGGACGGCGTCGGTGAGGGTCTTGGTCTCGACATGGTTGCGAGAGAGAGAGAGAGAGAGAGAGAAGGCTCATCTGCTTCTTGTGGTGAGGTGAAGAGAAAAAGATCTCAGGTCATTTTCTGATCTGGTTTGCTTCTTCTTCTTTCCCGGATTGATAGCTTGGTCTGAAGACTCTGGACCCTCGCTCTGTAATGGTGAGAGCTAAATTAAGGTCATGAAATGAAAAGTTGGGATTTTGACCTGGTTTGGAAAGACGAAGGGGTTGTCGTGATTTTGGAGAGACGAAGGGGATCGTTGTCTGGAGAAGAAACAGAGAAGAGAACGAGAGAGAGAGAGAGAGAGGGAAGAACATACCCAAAAAGAAGAAAAAGAAAATCTGACTTTTAAGGGTATTTTAGGAAGTGTAAAAAGATTTGGGATGAAATATTATTAAAAAAATAAAAAGGGGTGTGGTTTGCAATTTTGGGGGTGCAAATTCACCCCCCTTTTAATAATAATGAAGCTCATCCAAAAACTGCCCAACACAACTTATGGTTAGAACCAAATGACACACAAATACAGGTACCCTTGGCAACATATCTCAAACTTGAATAGATTTTAGTGTCATCTCATCAATCACTCCCTTTTTTTTTTTTGATCAGGTGAATCACTCCCATTTAAGATCTCAACACCCTCCACTACATTACCCATAGCCTCTTCCACCTCTACCTCATCAATTAGCTTGAGCTTCTTGAGAAACTTCTTCTTTTTTGGTTTAGGCCCGTTCTCAATCACCTTGATTTTGTTCTTTCGACCTTTCAGTATTCCCTTCCTCTTCTTAACCTGTGATATATGCACTATTCCATTGTTGTACGCAATGGAAAACTTCCTTTAACTCCAAAGAAGATGCAACTAGCGCCGCATCCATCAACTTGGCTCTTTTACCTGGCTTGAGTTGCTAGATTAGACACTTGAGCAACCAACGGGGGCTCTACTGCTGTTGTAACACCCCAGCCTAGGATAGCCTATAAATCTTCTAATCAAAAGCCCAATAATTGCACTAGCGTAATCTGAGGCTAGCTAAGAAGCCTTGCCCCTAGTTAACCCCCTCTGAGCCTCTATCACCTCAACAAGATTAGCCTAGGATAGCCTATAAATCTTCTAATCAAAAGCCCAATAATTGCACTAGCGTAATCTGAGGCTAGCTAAGAAGCCTTGCCCCTAGTTAACCCCCTCTGAGCCTCTATCACCTCAACAAGATTAGGGTTAGAAACCGTTTCTAACTAATTCCCCACCATCAGATGGAATCAGTTTGGCAAGTTGAGAATATTCAAACTGCACATTATCCTTCCTAGAACCAATCACTGGTACCACCGCAGCTGTCGGCTTTGATTTGCCTACATGTTGAATCAAAAACTGATTACACCATTCAAGACCATGGTTGAACCATACACAAGCTTGACACAATGCTCTGAACTTTTCATATTGTAGATCCGCCTTAACCATCAAAGAAAACTGGAAGGACCTCGTAGTCTAGAGTCGACGCCGAACATCGACCACCTCTGGAAAATGTTGTGTAGCAGTACAGTGTTTCAAAGCAACCTAATCCCGCTTCATAAATTAGCCCATGTGCGTTCCTAGTAGGATAAGTGACTCTTTTGTCCTCGAACACGATGGCAACTTCCTCCCCACCACCTAGGTTTTCGATGTCTGAAATGGCACTATTGCCACATCCCCAGGCCGTGGTATTGACCAAGAACCACCATACACCATTATAGTGCCATGGACCAACCAAAAAAACACACAATTTCACTTATCTTGTCTCTTGAATTAGAACAAGAAGCAACCATCGTCATAAGCAGTAATTGACACTCAATCTTTCAAGCCCCCACTGCCACCAATGTTCTGGGTAGCATTTGTCATCTCGGGTTTCCGGATCAGTATTCTCCCAACCAAGCAGAAGTAGGTTTTGGCGATTGCCGCGATTTCCACCTATCCAAAATCTACTACCGAGTCTTTGGTATATGTCAGAGTCATCGATAGACGAGCAACCATATCCTCAGCCATTGCAACTTCTAAGTTTCTATATACTGTCTTAAAACCCTCTCGCTCTGGTTTTCTCTGTTCCTCAGTGAGAGTCGGTGACTATTCCCTTTGTCCACCATGGGCCTTTTTGCCTGGTGTTTGGCCTAGATCTGAGGCATCTAGCTCCTCTTTCCTTTTCTGCTATTTCTTTCTTGTTTAGTCTTTGTTCTGATGGCTCTCTATTGCTCCCATATCTAACTTTGTCACCTATCTCATAGGGCTGGGATGGGCCAGGCCGCTTGTAAAATTTGGAAGGCCTGAACTTGGATTAAATTATCAGGCCCGGCCCAGAAGTTATGTTTTAAAGTCTAGGACCGAATGAGGCTCGACTTGTTTTTTTTTTTTTTTTGGGCAGTTTTCTGGGATTCTGGACCTATTTTGTTGAGTTTCTAAATCAGGCCCAGCCTGACTAGCCTAATGTTCAGACACCGGTATCAACTCTTTCCCATTTGCCAAATTCGTGCAGCCAGCCAAAATGTGTAGCTACAAATCACCACAACATACAGGCACACAAATTCTTAGTCAAAAGTTAAAAACCAAAGTCTTCATTCAGACATCTTTTATATATAAAACCTTATAGCTGGAAATCTAGGGTTTCCATATACATTGGATATGGAACTTACTTCTTAACCCTATACTATACAGAGGATTAAGCGAGAACATATACATTGTATATCTAAGGTTATCATAGAAATATAGAACTTATATCTAAGGTTATCATAGAAATATAGAACTTACTTCTTAGCAAGGGGAAATACCTCGACTTCCTTCTTGTTTTCCAGCCATCAGCAAAGTGTTGGTTGGCGATGGTGTCCATGATTCCAAAATAGCCCGTAGTAAGTGGAGATTGATATTTAGAAATTTTTCCAGCAGGTTTAGATTAGAAGAAGAGATTGATGGAATTTGAAGATTTCGATGATGGAAAATGAGGGATTAAGATTAGGGTTCTTCGTTTTGGGGTTAGGGTTTCGGAATAGAAATGGGGATTTTCCGATTTGGGATTTTTGGGTTTTCAATGTAGGAATTAGTAATGATTTGGCTGTTTAGGGAGAGAATGAGAATTTGTTTTCATCGATTTGGGGTCGTCGATCTTCTCAATTTATGGGTTCAAGAACATTTCTGGACTGGGTTCTGTGATAGAATGAAAGTTGAGGAGAAAGTGTCAGTCACATAGTATGCATAGAATGGGGAAGAAGAAAAAAGAATTTGTATTCTAAAGAAAAAGACCAAAAGTAATGAGGAAGAATACTAATGAAAAAAAGGAAGAAAGTATTAATTGAATTAAGGACCGGGACTGGCCCGTTTATGACTTATTTTAGGGAGAGGATCCTCTCCTGAGCTCCTTATCTAGCTGAGCTTCCTAAGCTTTCTACTACAAAGTGACACATATAAATAATTACATCAAATGGCTCATATTGACTCTCACACTATCTTTACAGTTTTTTCAATCCTTGTGGCTAAAAAAATTAAACGCTCTCTCTCTCATCTTCTCTAGAACTCCTTCCAGCTACTTATTCTCCTCACAAACTTCGACCTCTACATTGCTCTATACTGCCACAAGAAAAATTTGCTGCCAAATCGGAACTCACTTCAGAGAGGCTTTAAGAAGAAAATAGGTCTTTTCACAACAGATGTTCTTTTTTCTTTTTTGGCAGATCTCTCTCTCTCTCTCCTTCTCTAATGGAATAAACTTTCTTATGCTTCAATTTCATCATCTTCTATTTTTCGAGATGGGTAGGGTATGAATTTACAACCCCTTTTGGCTATTAAACAACAATTAAACATCAAATCAGAAGAACAAAGAATGAAAGCTTTTTGGGCATCAATGAGTTCTGGGCAATTCGATCTTCAAAGTGTGGATATTTTTTTTTTAGTAACTGTGGATGATTTGACTAATTGAATTAATTTGGGATCAAGGTTTTGAAAGATCAGACATCTTTCTTCCTCAATTACACCATTTGGGGAAGGAAAGCAAAATCTGAAATTTTGTTCAGTTGAATTTGAATGCATTGGAGGGTGTAGCGAGAGATAAGTATGTCGAAGAAGAGTCCTTTGAGCGCGGAAATTTCAAGAAATTGAAGATTGAGGGTAACAAATAACAGAGTAATGGTCTTGGTGGTGTAGAAACTAAAGGAACCGGATCTGGAAAAATAAGAAGATTGAGAGAGAGAGAGAGAGAGAGCAGGCGGAAGAAGAAGATAACATTGCTTTTGGTCTTATTTTAGCCATTAGATGTGTTTTTAAACAAGTGGAAGTTTATGATGAAAAGCTTAGGAAGCTCAGCTAGATAAAGAGCTTAGGAGAGGATCATCTCCCATTATTTTGAACCCGGACTGGCTCGTTTTTGAAAATTTTAAATGTCGAAACTGTAATATCGGACCGTTCACCCCTTTGGGTGGCTGTCATGTTGATTTGCTTTATGGATCTGGTTTCGTTTTCTCTTGCTATAGTGTCATGGTCTCTTTAGTGCTGGAAGAGCCTCTCCGATTTGGAGACTATTTGAGATTGGATGCTCCTTATTGTGTATCTGGAATCAGGATCTTCAAGTGTTGGCAATCGAGGTCGCAATCGGCACCTCTCAAGCCTTGCGACTGTGGTCTGATGGTGTTTCTGAAAAATTATGCTCTTGTTGTGCATTATCATGCCATTGTTGTGGTGGCGTCTTGTTTGTTAGAGCATCTCCCATGGTAGACTAAAAGCCAAATGGTTTTAGCCTACCAAAAATAGAATATTCCATTTAATATGCTTTTTTGGCCTACCAACAAAAAGCAGTGCTGCCACCGTAGGCCAAATTCCGTAAGCCAAAAATCAAATATCATCACATCGAACAGCTATAATTTGAAAATGACAAAAAAAAAGGGCTATTTTTCTAATCAATGATATAATGATAGTTGTAAATAAGGCAATAAAACTTGTCGTTTTAGTGAAATGAAAATAAGTATATCATAAAAATTAATGATTACAAATTTATATAAAAATTCTAAACATATCAAATATTTGGCTCATATTAAAGATCTCAACAAGATATTTACAATGATGTAATTTTAATATTTAGTAACATTATAAATAACTCATGTATATAGGAAAAATGATTTTTCTTAAATGTAAAATTGAAGTTCTTAAATAAACAAAAAAAAAAAGTCAGCCAGGCCCACCATTATCTGAGCCCAAATTTGGCCTAGAAAATTTGAGAAGGCCAAATTTTTTTCTTGGTCCATGGGAAATAGCCTACGGTGGGAGGATGTTTTAGGCTATAAATGGGATTATAGCCTACCGTGGGCGATGGCCTTAGCTCGGTTGTGGCTTAGGTGGTTCAGGCTCTCCTGGTTTGAGCCTTGGTCTATGTTTTATGTTGTTCATATTCCATGTTGTTGTCTGGGTTTGGCTCTTGGCCATTCTTTCTCTATGTTTAGATCGAGGTATGTTTGTACCTAGTTACTGGTTCTGTTGTACTTTGTCTTTGAATTGATGCAAGTTCTAGGTTTGTTTGCCGGGACGAGGAAAATGTATTCATATGCGTCACTGAGTGTGGGTTTTATTTATTTTTTTATTTATATTTTAAACCCATTTGAAACTTGATTTGTGTACTCACCTTCATCTAATGGGAGTCCAGGGGGTTTACAGTTAGGTGTCTTTGTTTATGTTAAAACGCATATTTTTATATGATAGTGAAATTCCTTATCTAGATCTAGCTACCTCAGCTCCTAAGAAATATCTCAACTAACCAAGGGTATTCATCTCGAATTCGTTGGCTATATATATCTCTGCAATGCATTCCTCCCATTCGGACCATAAACTACGAGTTGTTGGTCTACTTTGGTTTTTTGTATATTTATTTATTTATTTATTATTGTTTTGAAGACACAACAATCTAAGTTAGTTTGATAATATCTACTGTAAACCTTTCAAACCACGACTTTGGGGATTGCTTCAAGTCAATATAGAGATCCTCAATTACAAACCTTACATCCATGTATTAAGTTTTAAGGATGACATTGCTACATAGAAGTATATCAAAATGTTATACGTGTATTGAAAAAAAAAATCTTTCCTGTTTTATTTAGAGAAAATATTTCAAACAGTACCTGAACTAAGGCCGACTCCTAACTTCAGTACCTGACTATGCAAAACTATCACTTTGGTACCCCAAGTTTGAAGCTCGACCCAAGAATGGTACACGCCGTCTCTCATAGCGTTAAGTCTTTGCTACGTGGCAAACCATGAGGGCCCTCAAAATATGCCACGTGGTTAACTAGTTAACACCGTGATGGACGACATGTACCATTCTTGGGTCGGACTTCAAACTTGGGGTACCAAAGTGATAGTTTTGCATAGTTGGGTACTGAAGTTAAGAATGAGCCTTAGTTCGGGTACTGTTTGTAACATTTTCTCTTTTATTTATTCTATGGACCATAACACTAGTTTGACGTGCATGTCGGTAGTTATTTATGTCATTTTTGTCATCTTCTTGTTTGGTCAAATTGTATAATCTTCTTCTTACAAAACTTACCTATAATAAAGGTCAATGGCCAAAATAAATATGTATATGTAGCTTAAGTCATTTCAATAATGTAACCTCCCAATATAAATGCAGGAGGTGGGGGATTTTGTACCTGAGGAGATGCATGAAGTTCCAAATTCAGATGGTATGACACCACATGAACTATTTACTAAGAATCACGAGAAACTAAAAGAGGAGGCAGAAGTCTCAATGAAAGGGACAGCAACTTCTTGTACAGTTGTAGGTGCTCTCATTGTTACCATTATGTTTGCTGCAGCATTTACAGTTCCTGGTGGAAACAATGGTAATACAGGTTTCCCGATGTTTCTAGCTAAGAAGTTGTTTCTGGTGTTCATAATTTCAGATACTCTATCACTCGTTTCTTCCACAACTTCAGTCATATTATTTTTGGGAATCCTCACATCACGTTATGCTGAAAATGATTTTCTCAAGAATTTGCCAACAAAGATGATGATAGGCCTTTTCACTCTTTTTCTCTCTATTGCCACCATGATGATTGCCTTTTCTTCCGCCCTCATCATTATGCTTAATGAAGAATACTCATGGGCCATTGTTCCTTGCATTTTTGTTGCTAGTATTCCAGTTGCCTCATTTATATGGTTGCAATTCCCCCTCCTTATTGAGATATTCTGGTCAACCTATGGACCAGGAATATTTGACAAGAAATCCAAACCATGGATTAAACTCTGATGCTCGATCATCTTTGGTTTTGCTTAAGTGAAGAAGGTGCGGCACATCCTTATGAGTATGACTTATGTAAACAAAATAAACTTTGCTCGATCATTTCATAGTAGAAAGATAAGAGGCTTCAAATGTAGTATATGATTGTGGATCCTATGTAAATTCTTTTGAATTTCTGATTATTTCAGTTTACATTTCAAATCAAATTTCATCGGTAAATAAAATGACTAAAAGAGACATCTATATTAGAAGATAGAATTATGTGGTCTCTTCTCTATATCTTTGTGTTTGTTCTTCCCAACATTAACTTTGCAACACATGAACGTCCTGTCATAATCCATATGCTATATTTGTATATGCCTAAAAAAAGAACAGCTGGTCATGGCGCTCAATAGAAGATTGTTTATGGGAGGATTAGAGGTGCAACTGATGATCAAAGTACACAATCTGATTTTTTTTTTTTTTTGAAAGGAGGCTGGTGCAGCTGCTTTCAAGCTTTGGTTAATAAAATTGCATAATACATTGTGGGGGGGATGTAGAACCTGAACCCCAGATTACAATAAGCATCAAGAAAACCTCCCAAAATAATAATAGGATTCTCCACAAAGTCTATCTATTCTAACATAACGATGACATACCGGAAATGTAACTCTATAATGAAGAAGCATCATTACAAATAACACATATTTCCCATATGATGTTTCTTCATTTGCCTTAAATTTTGACACTATCAGTTTAGGCACAGAGCGCAATGAGACCTCAAATGAATCTCAATATCTCATGAAGGCAACAATCAATTTGGCTACAACGCTTATGGATATAATTAATATGAAGAAGTAGATGATCAGTCATCCATTATCCCCTTACAGGAGAAACAGTCGGCAGCTCCGAAGAGATTTAAAATTATCATGTTTATCACTGCAATTCGTACTATATGGGTCATACGTCTTGGTCTGACTATTCTACTTTCATAGACCAGCCAACGACTTTTCAGCCGCCTAAAGTCTTTGGATGTAGATGAAGTTGACATTCATATCTATTTATAGTTAAATCCAATAAATTGACTTTTAAAAAAAAATGTATTTTTCAGAATATCCCCGATATTTCTAATACTTTTTTTTTTTTTCAAGTTCCGATAAATATGTCAAAACTAATATTTTAATCTTTAATTGTTCCAAGGTTTTTGTTGGGAGTGTTCCAAGATCTTTTGTTTTGTTTTGTTTTTTTCTTTTAGCTTTTGGGCCCGAAAAAACCCGAGGACCGGCCGGGTTTTTTCCGGTCCAGGCCTTTCCGGTCCCTAACACTTAAAAACAAAATTTGGGCCCGACCCGAAAAATTCGGGCTCGGTCCCGGGCCTTGCAAATTATGTACCGGGCTCGGCCCGTGCCCAGGCCTAGTTCCAATCGCCTGTTCTGTATGGGTGCCGTTTCCCCTCCTCGGGATTTTCATTTCTTCTTATGGGCCAGGATTATTATACAAGAAAACCCAGCCTTTGTATAAAACTCTGATGCAAGGCGTGATGTTCCACCTTGGTTTTGCTACGAGCGAGCCAAATCAGTTGAATGCAAGAACGTATTATGTAATGAAAAGAGATTGACATGTGAGACCAGTTTCATATAAACTGTGTTTAGGACTTGGCTGTCAACCTTAATTGTTGTGTGGCAACAGTGGCATCATTCTCTGGTTAAAAGATCATGCATAATATGAAGGGAAACTACAAAAGGATGACAGCATATGTCTCGGTCATTTATATCTTTGGGATCTTTTGCATCAAGAAAAAGTACACAGCAATGTGACATGTGGGATGCAAGTAAATACCAAAAAGATGATTCATCTAGCATTACTCATTATATAGTGTTTTGAATTTCTATCACATACACGCATGCACCATCCTGTACACAAACACATTTATTGTTAATTTTCATAACTTTTCAGCTAGTTATGAAGTTTGAGCCAAACTCTCCTATGAATTTACTGCAAGGATAAATGATTGACTAGCTAGAGTTGAAACTGCTCTAATAAGCATCTGATACTCTTCACAATTTGAGTTTGCTGAGATCAACTTTTTTGACTGAATAGGTATACGCCTCGTAATTGATATGTTGGCCCAAACCACTCAACTTTGTGAGCGTAGTCATCAGATCAACCTGAAAGAGAATCAATTTCCACCCAACAATGAAAACTGAGATGCTAACAAGAGAATGCAGATATCTAGTCCTAATTCCTAGTACATTTCAGAAGTTACAAGAATTTTAGATTTGGACAAAGAGATTTATTTAACATGCTGTCAATTGATATGATGCAATACATATACAATCGATTTAGAAAGTCTAACATGTTATCTTGCAGACTTGGTTATCATTGAATAGCTAAATCCTTTGTGTTGCATGAATGTCTTATGTATAAGTAAGCAAAGTTGATTTTACAACAATACTGTGTCACTTCATTTTACTTGGCCGTGGGAGAAAAAATTACTATGGAACTGACCTCATAATCTGTTTCTGACACTGTTTCCCTGCTGCGCTGATACTTCTGAACCCACGGCAAAACTTCTGGATCAGTGGCTAATAAAGTTTCTGTGGCTATCTGATCAGCACCCAAAAATCCAGACATAACAGCTAACCGGGATAACAATAATGTCTGAATCAGCGATCAATAAACGGGAATTTTTCAACTAACAATTAGAATAATTATGGCATTGATTTATGGAGTATCCAGAAATAAAGCTTAGGTTAAGCATAGCTTCTTTGCACCATTATATCAATTCATACAATAGCTAACATTTTTTCTTCATCTAAAATTTCAAAAAATTCACAATGGACAGCTTTCTTTGGACTGGATATCTGTTTCTTTTTGCTGTTCATGGTTGAACATGCTGAAGAACTAAAATGCATATGCAGCTACATGATTAACAAAGAACCTGGCGGGGGCCAAAGCCAACGGCAGAAAACTTGTCTTTCATTTCTTGAACACTTGCTTTGTCCCACTGGGGAACCCTTCCCTCTGGATCTGGCTCTTGGGTATCTGTCCTTCCAAAATTCCTCTCAAATAATCCCCACTGTTGGCACAATAATGGTTGTAATTATATGCCTTAACCCATAATTTTCTATTATAAGAAAAAGAAATACAGCTAGTTATATGCCGAATCATCTTTTGAGCTTAGGAAACAACTATGCCTACATCAAGCAAATTCCCCATGCCATGTGGTAAAGGCAGTGAAAATGATCATTTCCACTTTCCACAGTTGCATATTTGATACAGGTGCACAACCACTCACTTTCAATATCATTACCGGTTCCCTTGTAAATATCAATGCAATAAGAATCAAAATGCCTAAACAATTATGAAATCAACCCTACGAGACTTGAGGGTACCAAAATCAATCCTATCAGAATTCTGTTATCCATAAGTGGCCAGTTCCATCGACCAAATCAGTAACTGAAAATGAGAGCATGGCATACTGATAAATAGCATGAAATCTGTTCCATTTTAGAATTTGATTTTGGAAAAATAAAATACTAGACATCCTATGCCTATGAGATTATCTACTTACAGAAACATACATCATCACAAATGAAATTACTTGAAAGATTTTCAAGTTCCAAGATGAGACACCAAAGAGCAGAGCTTCAATATCTTGGACTCTATACACCAGTTTGTCAAAACAAGATATGTTGAGCAGTTATAATGGTTACGTAAACTTCCACTAATAAACCAAAGCTATCACTAATGATAAATGGTTTTAGATCAATTAGGGATTTAAAAGACCTGTTAAATATACTCCATCAAGAGTATAACCATCATGAGTGAAAGGGAAATCATTTCCAGGGGTAGAAAATGCAAATTGTTGGGTTCAAACACCACAAAACGAGTTGCGTAAACATCCACTTGAAGTATAGAGCATTGGAATGTAAATCTGAGAGTTATCTCTCACCAAACTAAGACACGTGAGAATCATTCTCAACACAATTTCAACAAACCAAGAGTACACCAAGAATTTGCTATAAGAATTAAGGAGATATATCTGTTTTAGGAAAATAGATTTGAGAGAGAATTTGTTGAGAGAATTGTCATCATATTATTGAGAATAGGAGCCCTATATATAGGGATTAGAAAGTACTAGTTCTAATGTTACAAGGAATATCAATCCGTGTAGGATTGGGAAATCTATGCCCTTCTCAACGTTTCCTCCACATTTGCGAATTGCAGAAGCTAGAAAGGTTTGCTTAATGGCACTTTGTGCTGCATAAAATGAAGGAAACTAAATTAAGGCTACCAGCCTCTTACCCCCACCCATCCAACCTCATTCACAACCCCACAATCTATTCATCTTCCATGCATAAACTATGCTAGTTAGGTGATTTAACAACCTATAATGTATCTACCTTGACACCAATTTAACAAACAGAGTCCCAGCTATATCAATGTCATGTGAATGATGCATAGTTTGTGATATTTAAAATGTAAACCTGCATATTGGATCAGATCAGAGTAGGAAATGGCCCCCCTTTGGAATTCAAATCAATTTCCTTCTTTGCTTCCTCTACTAAATTCAAAGCACCAACAAGTCCCTTGTTTTCAGGTCTGCTGATCTCTGAGCTTCAAGCAAGAAACAATGGACAAGAAATAATGAGTAGCTTTTGTACAACGAATTAAAACCAAATTGCACAGAAAGAAATAAAACAGCCTGAAACTGAAACTAATATGCAATGATTTAGTGCAGGTTTGCATTTTCAACCCTTTTCCTTTCAGTTGGGACATCTAACAAGCTCTAAACACAAATAGTCATTCAGACAATGAACTAAAGGAACAATGGATAGATAAGGGAGAATGGGAGAGGATGAGCTACACAACATAATGACAGCCTCTTATACCTGGTAGATGGAGAAACTAGTAAATGGCTCCTTCTCTAAGCAAATCATTTTACAAACATACCAAAAGGTCATTAGGTTCTTTCAAGAGAGCACATGGTTTGATTCTTCTTTCATATTCATGTATCAGAGTTCTCTTCACTTTTAATTTTCTTAAACGAAATATTAATCCAAAAAAAAAAGTGGAAATGTAGTCCAGGGGCCAGTTTGCATAAAAGATTACTCATCTTACAATTAAATGTCAAGACTTATATTACACAATATCTATATAACAGTTACCCCCAGATTTCGAAACCTGAAAAACACGATGAGAAAGTAAGTATTTTCTTTCCTCCCTGTGTAAAGTGTAATCACTATATATAACCAGACAAGGAAATACTATGATGTTCACAGCAATCACAGGGCAAAGTTTTTTGCCTGACCTTATCATAGGTCATAATATCATTCAATGCCAAAGTGAGTAAGGAAGGGATAACATCTGGATTTTCCTGAAATGGAAAGAAAATAGTAAGTTAGAGGAGACCATATACAAAACATGGATGATGAATCATCTAAATTGTGAATGGGATCTAACATTACAGGATACCATTAATTACTCTTACCTTTATAGCTTTATATAAGGTATCTTTGATACCTGCTGTTTAGTAAGGAATATGAATCTGGATCAGCAGCAGATTGTAGATGATTCCAGTATAGCATTGAGAATAAAACCATTCTAAAAACTTATATTGAAAGTCAGAACGCTGCCTTCGTTGTATCAAATCAGCAGCCTCAGCCATTTCAACAAATGTTCCTGAGCTTCTTACTAATTCCTAAGATGATATCACAACTGCAGAAACTCATTATCAATTCACTCTAATATGTGGAATTCTACATCTTCTATGCTATCAAATACAAAAATCTTTTTAACTCTTCATATCTTTCGCCTGCACAATTCAAATTAATCACATTTATCCTGAGTTCATAATGCAGAAGACTGAATCATACTCAACACAAACAGTAATGAGGAAAAATTGCTCTTACCAAGCCGACAGTGGCACCAAAGCATGTAAGAATGCTCCTCCGCCTAAACCTGTCCTCATTATCAGCATCAACTTCAATTTTACTGCAACGAATTGTAGCCTGAAATTCCATATTCGGCAAAGCTATAATCACTATCTATGTAAACTATTTGATTCACACCAAAAAGCAAAGAATAACCAAAGCTCTTCTGTCAATTAACAGCAACCCTTTTTCTCAAAAGGCACATAGAAACACATACCATATATCTAATGTCTAATAACCCAAACATAGGTGAAGAAAACTTACACCAAGAGTAGGATATCTCAGGGCAGAGGTAATGGAAGAAATCAAAGTACAGTACAGTAACCCCAATGAGTCATTTTATCAAATCCTTGAAAATCAAAAACAGGCCAACTTCGCAAAGCACAGAAACGATGCCTTGGTCATAGATGGAAGGTCCTGTCTCGCTGTATCCATCAATTCAATCCTTCACATGACACATGCGTTTTCCTCTTCAACACTATCATAACACTAGCTTGTAGAGTTACATTAATAAATCGGAAAGAATGATGTGTCACCACCCTGCAGCACAGGAACTTTTTTTCGAGAGCACTGCATTGCATTATCTGAGACCATTACTCAGTTGGCTTGCATCGGTGTAGGTACAATTCTTGTACATATCGTATTGGCATTCCCATACAAAACTATGACAAAGCCCTTTACTGATCTCGGAGAGTCACAGGTAATTGCATCTGCATATGCATGGGATTGCAACGTGTGTTGTAATCCCCGAGTCAGCTGTCAGTTTTATGTGGAGTCCGATTTTGGAAAGTAGGTTTTAGGTTTTATGTATTTATGTCTTTAAAAGATTTTTCTGAGTGTTAAAATCGTGGTGTTGATGCCCTAGGGTTTTTAGGCCTTGTCTATTCCTAATTGATTTCCCTTAAGATTTGTTGGAGTTCATATATGGGAAGTTTCTTTCCAAATTAATTGGGAATTAGGGTAGAATCTTTGCATCATCTTTGAGTAGTAGCCGCAGGTCTATTACATGAGCAGAAAATATACACGGTCTGAAAACACATCCACAGAGGCAAGAATTTTGATCAGGAATATACTCGGCAAAAGGGCACTTCATATACGCAAGAATTTTTGGTTTGAGTTTTGCATGTTTGTTTGAGTTTGTGTCTTCACAAATAGTCGAAACACTTGGTCCATGTATAAGTGTTTGTGATCATAGTTTCATATGCATAATACTCTCTCGAGATCAGTAGGGAGACTGTGAAGAAAGAAGAACAAGATTTGATCGTTCAAGTGAATGAGTTCTAGAAGGAAGACAAACTTTGTATTAGATTTTGTGTGAATCTTATAGCCGAGCTAGTGCTATTCAAAGTTTGTAAATGAACATATCCTTTTCAATATGATGATCTCTATTTTGGGTTCTCAAGAGTAAGAGCCCCGCAGTGTTTTTAATCTCATACTTGAGGTTTTCACTGCGTAACCAAAATCTGGTGTTTAGTTTGTTATTTTGGTTTCTGCTGCCCAGTAAGGATTGATCAGTGCACTGCAATCCTCGTTTTCCAGAAAATCATATTCTGTCCTTGTATTTTCAATCGGCAATTCCTTCTTACACAAACAATCTGGTAAAGGGTTAACATATATAGAAGGGTTCTTCTGAAAGGAACCTTTCTGTGCCCCTGGTTCCTGAAATGGGACCTTTTCTCTTCCGCGGGTTGCCCTGCCTGTGCATAACCAACATCACCAACAAAGTCAAATTTTGAAAAGTGGGGACACCCGTCATGTAATAGATTTGAGAACAGGAAGTTGTTGTTGCTGAATGTCCTTAAAAGTACACGATAACGAGCAACACGGGCTAAAGTGATGCTGGTCGAACTTCAGAGGTTTTGGTGAGAGATTACATACCGTCTCCTGTGCAATTCAATAACTCGATTTGATAAACTTTTGCCTTCTTTGAGGGTTCCCTGCTCGAGTTTGTCAATCATACGAACAAGGGCTTTTCTGATGAAATCAAAGAAGCAGAAAAACAGATTCAGTTTTTGTACAGGAAATCATTTCTCATAACTTCTTTCAAGTGTTTATATTCCTTAACACATTTTAAAATGTTTTTAAATTAGTTAATATTTTTAATTAATTTAAAGTTGCTTTTAGGTCTCCGAAATACAATCTCAAATAGACCTTTAGATGAGTTGGACTAGGCAACAGACTCATCGAGCATGCCAATACTTCCTTCACTTTAGCCCTTCGAATTGCCTTGCCTATTCAGGTATGTGTTTCCCAATGCTGCGTATAACTGTATGAGGGAGTTTTGTTCTAAGCCACTCTCTACAAGTAGAAAGATGACCCCAGTAGACCAACTAGCAGACACAAACTATGTGAAGCTTTTGTGTGTGTAAGCCTCATTTGAGCGATAATTTTGATTCCTTAGCCATCTGAATATATATCTCACCCAAGTGCTAGGGAAGCTATTGCAATTCTTCATGCATGGCATGCTGCATTTCTGTTTTGATATGATCATATGGGGGTTTGTTACTTTGTTGTCATGAAGTTGAAAGTGACGCTTAGGGAGGGATTGAACGGTTTGGCAAGTCAGGATCAGCTGACCTCAATCAGGAAGGGTGTTGATTTTAGATGAAATCAGGGAGTTCACAAAAATTGTTGGGAGACTTGGTACGGTCTTCAGTTGGTCAGTGAGGTATCCCTTAGGTCAGTGTTATGACTGGTTGATTAGTATGATAATTGGTTGATTGGTGAAAATGCCGATTAGGCGGTTGTGGAATCATCACAGTGTGGTGGTAGGGTTTGTAAGTTAGTAGGTAATGTTGCGAATCAGTTCTTGAGATTAGTTGGTCGGGGGCATTGCCAGTTAATTGATCGACAAGGTTGTTGTCCAGTCAAGCCAGTCGGTTAGTTGAGTAGGTCTACGCCTGAACATTTTGACTTGAAAATCTGAAAACCCATCCCATCCCAGCTTGACATGACCCGAGCCGTTCGATCTGGTCTTTGAAATTCTTTTTTAAATGCGGACCGATAAGTTATGAACTTCGAACCGATTCTGGGCTCTGAACATTTAAGCCCGCTAGGCCCGATATTGACACACTGACATTGGTTCTCTTAGAGCATCTCCCATGGTAGGCTAAAAGCCAAATGGTTTTAGCCTACCAAAAACAGAATATTCCCTCTAATATACTTTTTTAGCCTACCAACAAAAAACAGTGCTGCCACCGTAGGCCAAATTCCGTAAGCCAAAAACAAATATCATCACATCCAACGGCTATAATTTGAAAATGACTATAATTCCCAACTCCGAATATATTTTCGAGTATGGTTTTGACGAGTCTATCAATAAAACTAGTCGTTTTAGTTAAATGAAAATAAGTATATCATAAAATTAATGATTACACATTTATTTTAAAAATTCTAAACATATCAAATATTGGGCTTATATTGAAGATCTCAATAAGATATCTACAATGATGTAATTTTAATATTTAGTAACATTATAAATAATTCATGTATATAGGAAAAATGATTTTTCTTAAATGTAAAATTCATGTTCTTAAATAAACAAAAAAACAAAGCCAGCAGGGCCCACCATTTGGCTTACCAAATCTGAGCCCAAATTTGGCCTAACAAATTTGAGGAGGCTAAATTTTTTTCTTGGTCCATGGGAAATAGCTTACCATGGGAGGATGTTTTAGGCTATAAATGGGATTATAGCCTATGGTGGGAGATGCCCTTATAGGGCTGTTTTTTTCGACAAAGCTCTGATAGGTTATGAGTTGCCAACTTCGCCTCATTCCTTCTTTTTTTTTTTTTTTTTCTTTTGGTCCGATTCCTTTCTTCTTCTTTTTTCTTTTTTTTTTCTCCTTTTTTTTTTCTTTTTTCTTTTTTCTTTTTTCTTTTTTCTTTTTATAAGAGTCTGATTCCTTTCTTCAAAGACTTGGTTTCTTCTTTGTAAAAAAAAAAGACTTGGTTTCTTTTTTACATATTAACAGATTTCTATTCTGCAAATTTGGTGACTCTTTTGAATAGTGAGATTTTAGATTTACATCCTCTGGGAACTATCTTCTTAACTGTAAGAGTCTGATAAGTCAATTTGATGCTCTGCTCCTCAAGCATATACATAGAGAGGGTAATGTGGTTTAGGGTAATGTGGGTAGATACTTGGTTTCTTTTTTATAAGAGTCTGACTCCTTTCTCCCTTAGAATCGTTTCTTTTTTTTTTTTTAAGAGTTGATTCCTTTCTTCCTTCAAAGACTACATTTTGCGTATAGGAAATGCTACAACCTTTTTTTAAGGACCAGTACAACAAGCTAAAGTGATCTCGCAACACTTCGACCGGAATTGTGATCCCTTGTTCTCTGTCTTTGAAGAATTCAACCAAATCCCTAAACCAAAAAACCCCCAATTCATCTTTAGTTCTTCTTTTCCTCAAATAGCTCACAAATTCTCCATCAATCTCTCAATGCATCCATCTCTCTTCATCTGAAACTATCAATCTCTCAATGCCTCTATCTCTCTTCATCTGAAACTCTCAAATTTCAAAAATTAAAATCAGCAAGATTTTCCTGATACTTTCGGATTTCTTGACTCCGCCGATCGTCAGTGCTGACTTTCGAGCAACCTTGGTGCCGAGTTGCTTCCTCGAAGCTTTGCCGCCGGTGGATTTGCAAGCAATCTGCTTTGTACGAGCTATTTCTTCAGAGAAGTAAGTTTTCATAGAAAGAGAAGAAAGTTTGGGCTAAATTGGGGCTTGGAATATCATTTGTGTTGTAAATAAGATTAGGGTTTGCATTTCTGCAGTTATTTTTTTCAGTCATTTTTATTTGATAAACATATTAAGTCGGTTCAATTAATTAATTTACATATTTTATTTTCTGTTTGTTAGTATGAGTTAATTTTTATTTTTATTTTGGACGAATTAGTATAACCTTATCAGGTTCATTAAATTTCAATTCAATTCTAAAATGAAATAGTTTTGCTTTTGCCTATATTCATATCTTCCACTAGGCCTCATCATTTGGTCTGTAGATCAAATGGGCCGATGGAGGCCCGTAAGTCCGAAGGGTAAAAGCTTGGCCCGAGCCCAATAAAAGCCCGTAAAAGGCTTGTCCAGGTGGGTAGAGGGCCGGGCTTGGTTTAGGGGGTTTGAAGCCCGGCCCTGCCCGCTAAAGGCCCATAAAAGCTCGCCAAGCCAGGTCCATAAGCTTGCAAATTAAATATTATACTATGTGTAGTTAATTTTACACACACACACACACATAGAGTCCTGATCACATGGTCAGCAATTGACCATGGATTTTCTGGTCACTGACCGTCCGATTGAGATCGGACGGTTGACAGCTCTCATCTTAAATCTCATTACTTAGCTGTCAACCGTCCGATCTCAATCGAACGGTCAGTGACCAGAAAATCCATGGTCAGTTGCTGACCATTTGATCATGAGTGCACACACACACACACACACACACATATATATATATATATGTATATATATGCATGCGCATGTTCTTCTCCGAAATTAAATACTTCAAGAACCCTAATTAACTTACTTAGGTAAAAAGTTAAACGTAGATTAAATTATTTATTATTTGGAACTAGAGAATATAGGCCCAGCCAGGATAAACGAGGGCTGATCGACCCGACTCGAAAAGCCCACAAGGCCCGGTTTATACAGACGGGCTTGGATCTTGAAATTTATAATAAAGTTTTGGATCTTGAAATTTATAATAAAGCCTGGCCTAGCCCAGCCTATCATTATGTAAAAATATTGTAAGATCCAGCACAAGCCCACTACGGATGGGTCGGGTCGAGCTCGGCTAGCTTGTTAACGAGCTATAGTTTTAGAGTGTAGGCTGAAAACAATGTCTATATACCTCCTATCTTGACTGGGTTCCAAACTCCTTTTCAAAATATATATATTTAGAGTCTTATAATATTGTGTCAATTTTTGAAAGTATTTTCTTTTTTAATGGAAATTTGTGAAAATTAGTTATCTGATCCATCAATTACCAGGGAAGCTATTGTTTAGTTATTTATTATTATCTATTAGGCCTGGGCACGGTCCCAGCCCGACGTGACATTTGCAAGGCCCGGGATCGGGACCGGAATATTCAGGTCGGGCCGAAACCACCATTCCAATAATCAGGGACAGGGAAGGCCCGGACCAAAAATATATTGGCCGGTCCTTCGGGCTTTTCGGGTTCCAAGTCTTAGAACTGGAAAACATGTGGTAGAACTAGAAAATTTCCAGAAACAACTTCTTTCTCCTGCTTTTCTTTCTCTTTGCAGAACGAAGAGATATATTCGACTCACCTCCCTCAGAATGGCCGGAAGCTGGCACCATCTAAGTCCCTAAAGTGGGAGTTAATGTTTCCATGGGATTTTTCGATTTGGATTGAGAATTTGGGATAGAGGAGATTTGAAGGGCTGGGTTTCTATCTAAATGAAAGGCAATTGGTCGCTGGGATAGGCTGGGTATGGGATTTGATAAGGGATGGATTTGATGAACTTTGTATGGGATTTCAAGGTTCATCGGGTTTAGGCTGAGAAAGGGTTGATATTGAAAGAGGGCTGGGATTTTTATTTTTTTGTGTTGTTTTGATTCTAAAACGAGGCTTGGGGTTTATGTATGATTGGGAAATTAGATCTTCGACGAAGTCATGAAGGGGATTGAAGGCTGGGTTCGACGAAGGAGATTGAAATCTAAAGTTTTAGGAATTAGGGTTCTAAGGTTTCTATTCATCGAAACTAGAGTAGAAAGGGATCGGGGGAAAAGTGAGAAAAAATGAAAGGTATTGGGATAAAAGTCAAAAAACTGAAAGGGGATTTAGAGAACGGGCTTTTCGGGCTTTCGGATGAATGGATATTAGGGCCCGGGACCGGCCCGTTAAAACTCAAACGGTCCGGGCCTTCTTTTTTTGTGTTTTTTTTTTCCTCAAAGCCCGACCCGGATCCGATAGTCCAGATTGGTCCAATCTGGATTTTCGAGCTTTCGGGCTAAAATGTCCAGGCCTATTATCTATACTATATTTAAGAGAAGTTGTGCTGTCACTTAGTCTTTTTATTTTTATATCCATAAAACATTAAATAATTATATATATATATATATATATCTTTTTAATTATTAAGGATAAAAAGGTCAAAACTTAAATAGACAATTAATTAGAAAATCTATTGTTTTCATAAACTAACTATCCACGTCTAGATGGGTAATCACTCACTTCACCACATCTATAGGAAGGAAGGTATTCATGCATGGATGGCGGCTCAAGATCAACCTCATGAAAAACTAATATTCCCTCAGGAGGTTCTACCATGTGGAAACACTATTTAATGGAACTTTAGAGCATCTCCAACAGTAGAATTTATTTTTTAGTTAAATTTAGCTAAACTTGTGAATTATAGCTATTGATTTAACAATGTTGCTCCATCAATGATAGCTATTTGTAAGTGATATATTATGTTTCACCGAATCGTAAACTGACATGTGGACAAAAGATGAGAGAGAAATATAACTTTTGCTTTAGCTATGTAGGATTCTCTAGCTAAATATAGCTAGCCAATTTAGCTAAAGTTAAATATAGCTGAGCTATAGCTAGTCTGTTGGAGCTGAATTTTGCTTCAAAAATAGTTAAATATAGCTAAAAATTAAATTTAGCTACTCTGTTGGAGATGCTCTTAGCTTTAGCTGGTCATGACCAAGAAACCACCGGTTTTGCTTGGTGGGACAGGAATGCCCAACTTATCAATTTATTCGGTAAACTGCTGGGGGCCCAGGGTATGAGCGGTTTCTAGTTATTATTATTAAAACCCCACAGGCCCACATCGTGACACAAACATTTCATATTAATACTAACATTCGGATATGTCACCTGTATTTAAATAATCAATAAACCATTACTAGTTTATATTTGGAACTATATAATGATCTGACCCAGTTTTATGGTCTATTCAACATTTCAACTAAATCTAACTTTTCTTAAATATTGTAATAAAAGTCTTTCCCAAGTTATTGCTAATTTCTAGTTACAATCGAACGTAAAGAGAGAACAATTCATTCCTTTCATCTTTAGAAGTTTGCCCGCCTGATGCACATTAGAATTTAAGTAGCAGCTTTCTAGAGATTTATCCAATAGGACTAGATACTAGCTCAGTCTCTCATCTTCTAAATTAAACAGAATACTCTTTGTTCTCTCAATTTCTCATCCAATAGGTCCAAAATATCTATTATGCCCTCACTTTTTTTTATATACTTTTTTCACCCTTTTTTCTTTTTCTTTTTTTTTGCTTACCGATATATAAAGAGATGCGTCATATACTTTAGAGAAGTTTTAAATACACACCCCTAATTACTTAATACACACTCCTTACTCAATACACCAACCATTTAATTACTCATTCTAATATTTTACTAAATACACAACCCAAATTACCTAAAATATCCTTAACCCAAAAAATCATGAAATACACTATTATTTAACTACATTAAGGCTACTATTTAATTTGATTAGTAATTTAGTATATATTAACATATTAGTATTTTATAATTGACCATATTAATTACTTGTGTTAGTTATTGAGAAATCCATAAGGAATTATTATTGTTCCCTTCAA
>BDJD01000891.1:357511-367556 GCA_002564525.1 Rosa multiflora | reverse complement strand
CAAACTGGAGTAGTCCCACCTCCCATGTTTAGTTTTTTGGATCTTTTTTCCTGTTTTTAATATTTCCAGTTACCTTCATATTATTCTAGAGTTTTAATTAATTAAGGGCATTATTGGTAGTTTAAAATTTAACCATTCAGAGATGGAGTTGATCTATTAGTTTTAATTAATCAAATTTCACAATTCTAAAATGAAGTTGGCTTAATAATCTTTTAGATAAGTTTTTCTTCTTGCAACTGTTTTTGGGAGATAAAACACTTTTCAACTAAACCACCTTTAGATATATGTATATATACATATATATTTTATTCTTATATACAGTTACACACAAGTTAATTTAGTCAAAAAGAATTTTTAAATAATCTTTTAGAGAAGTTTTTCTTCTCGCAACTACTTTCTTTTTGGTAGAAAAACACTCTTCTACCAAACCACCTAGTTACCACTGAGTTGTGTTTGAACTTGGAAACCCCATAACATTAAGGCAGTCAAACCACTGAGGTAAGCTACTATTTGCGGTTTAAGTTTTTTTTTTTTTTTTTATATTTATTATAAATTTCAATATATCTTTGTTTATTATTCTACCCTCTATATGTAATGAAATTTTATTATTAAGGTATTGATTTTTTTTTTTTTGAATCAATCCATCAATGATTGTCATTAATAAATCTCAAGCCAGAACGGCCATTACATAACCCTCCGCTACCATAAAAGATAGACAAGAGGTTGTGGGGGTACCATATGGTACATAGGGACTAGACCATTCATTAAACAACCAGTGCTCACTTATTCAAGCAAACCTATCAACTACGATATAACTAGGACATAGTTATAGGCAAATGTAAAACAAAACTACATTTTTTCCTTGCCCTTAAAGTTAGGGGTAGGAGGTTTAAACACAATATACTACTGATCCTTAGTTCGTTGATTCAGATTGTTGGAGCCTAAAGGTCGTTTATGCTTCCGCTTTGGCTCATATGTTTCCAAGGATTCCTTTGGCAATTGAGCCCATTTCCATGTTATCCAGCCCCACGAAGAAATCAGACCCAAATTTTGGTTTCTGATTTGGGCCCCTAGTAAGCCTAAAATATTGGCCAGATTTGATCTAGACACCCAAACCTCTTTGGGTCCTTTAATGCCGTATGCGACAAGCACCGACCGCCACTTTTGCATTTCCACCGCCGACTGCATCAATCCATTTCCGACCCAGCACCGTCGACCTTCAAGCCACGACCCAACTAGAAGCCAATCACCACTTCGCAATACCAGTGCAGGCCAAATGTCGAGCATCCAAACCCGAAATCGGCAGAAAGACCCGTCTATGCAACGCATAACCGCTGCCATCTCCTTCCATGCCGGCCAATTATTGTTGGCCACCATCGCCGTACATTACCCCCGCAGCCCCGACAAGACAGCATCTTGGGTCGATAGCAAGGCTGTAGCCGTAATCGATCTCGAGGCGATAGCGTCACGTCGTGCATCGAAGTTCGTCTGTAGCTTGATTTTTCTCGGGCAAACCGTCACTCCACAGGGGTCGTCCCTGTCACCATCCCCAGAAAGATGAAAGGGTTGAGGAAGAGATGGATATCAGGATTCGACAGGGTAGAGAGATTCACCAACCCTTGGGAAGACTGGACTGAAATGTCGGGAAGTTTCAAAGCAGTTGGAACCGCCGTGCGTGTCGCTGCCACAATAGGGCAGCGCTAGAATGATTGCAAGGAGGAGCACCGCTAGAGAGAGATTAGGGTTTGACATCGTTTTCATATTACTATTAAGGTATTGATTAATGAAGCGCAATATTTGAAAATTTAGGTCTTAGCTTTAATTAGCCTCTGAATTAATCTAGAACTTAATCCTAATACTCGCCCATATGTAACTTGGTTTCATCCATTAGATAGTATTTTCTTTTTTGATTAAAAAAATGGTGGCTGAGTGAGCTACCACTCTAAGGCCGAGAGCAACTTGGGTATGGCATCTCCCCAAGCAATGTTTTTCACAAGCTGGGGTTCGAACCAGAGACCTTCTATTACCAGGAGAAGCCCTGCAGCGTCTGCCCCACTTGCAGCCTAGCATGCTTCTACTAGACCAACCCCATGCAACCACCATAGCAATTTTTTTTAAAAACAAATTATCCATAAGTGTCTTTTCAGAACTTATATTATCAATTAAGCCACCATATGTTTTTATCCTCATAAGGCCACCAAAATATAAAAACCATCAATATTTACAAAAATGTCACAGCATTTTTAATTTTCATTATTTATGAAAATGCCATTGCATTCAAAAAAATCTTGCGGAAGAGTATGTATTGGTCATTCTGATGACAAATAATAATCATTATTTACAAAAATGCCACATCTTTTTATTCTGTCTGTAGATAACAGCGAAATGGTATGTAACGGTCATTCTGGCTTGAGTGTAGCACAAGTTGCTTTTTGTCACGCCCCTGATTTTTAACACAAATAAAAATCGATATATAATCCCATAATTATACATGCGTGAACGTTCAGTCATCAATAACAAATACCTGGAAACTTTTTCCCCTTTAAACTACACACATATTGATGCCCTGAACCCACTATGTCAATATTGACCCACTCCACAGAGTCATATATTATATAAGCTTACGAATTAAATTGTCACAACAACAATATAAAACGTAAATGCTCATCAAATCTTACTACAAGCGGAAGTCTTAATAACGGTAAAGTCACAAAAATAGCTTCCTACCGTAAAGCTGCTAGCACGCTACCTCAGTTTTCAGCCACGATTACCCTGACCTGCAGGATTAACCCCAACACCGTTTGAATGGTGCACCGAGTTGCCACACAACAAACCCGGTAAGCTTTTGCAAGCCCGTATGAGTAACTCAAAACAACTCACGCAAAATCACTGGGAAAACCCACACAAATCACGAGATAAACTCACACAAATCACATTTAAATTAATAAACAAATCACGGGATAAACCCACACGAATCACGAGATAAACTCACACAAATCACGTTTAAATCAATAAACAAATCACGGGATAAACCCACAAGAATCACGAGATAAACTCACACAAATCACGTTTCAATCAAGAAACAAATCACGGGATAAACCCACACGAATCATGAGATAAACTCACACAAATCACGTTTCAATCAAGAAACAAAGCACGGGATAAACCCACAAGAAACACGAGATAAACTCACACAAATCACGTTTCAATCAAGAAACAAAGCACGGGATAAACCCACATGAATCACGAGATAAACTCACACAAATCACGTTTCAATCAAGAAACAAAGCACGGCGGACAGACTAGAGCTCTAACAGATCGTATCCACAAACCCGGCCAAAGGCGTGAAGTCCCGATTTCCCACCCACGATCACATTTCGTGATCCACGATCCTCAATTCGTAAGTCTTTGGATCCACGGTATAAATACCAAAACATTAAAGGAGTCGCACAGGACCCAAAATGATACACGAATCTAAAATGAAAGATTCCCCGTAATTGATCCCTATCAATTACTCCCAGTACAAGACCCACATTTAAATAAACCACCCGCGAACTAAAATGTTCCACAATACACAACACTTTTCAAAACAATAGAACAACCATTTCACAAAATATTGTTTCACGAAAAGTCACACCCAAAACCGTAAAATGAACGCACCCATAATTATTGTTTTATCACACAAATCCACCTACACATATATATTTCACGTAAATATATATACACGTAGACATTCACTCAGGAATGCTACTAATACCAACTATAGTTTGCAGTTAACTAAATAACTATCAAAACGATAAGGTAAGCCCGTTCGTAAATGAACATTGTGAGATTACTCACCTCGAAACTCCCGCTGCGTATTCACACCACTAGACTACTTACAGAACGCCCTCTGTCAAGCACCTAAGAAAGTACAGCCTTGATTCAGTCAATGAAACACAAGGAATAACGTTCGAAACCCTAAATCGAACCAAAATTCCCAAAGTAACGCCAATTGTGGCAAAACTACATCCGAGACCTCCCAAAGTCTCCGGAATACTTCCACGATCGATATGTCAAAATCACAAGTCGATCGGACGCTCAAATCCTCACGGATCGAATCATCAAACAGTCCGAAACCGTAAAAATCACAACTTAATCATACATTCTCCAAAAATTGCGTATTATATATCAAAACGCTCGTATCTACGAGTAGATGATATATAATACCAGAAACTATCCCTTACATGGCCGGAAGGTCGTCAAAACCCCGCCACAGTCGGCGGTGCAACCACCACAATCACCACCTGCTAAAACTCAAAACCACAACAATCAAGCCTACCAGAAATGTTCATCACGAAGAGTAGAGCAACTTTCATACCTGGAGCTAAGTCTGGTTCAACCTATATCATCCTAGATCAAGCTTGCAAGATAGGCTAATCGCTGCCGTCTGATCAAGCTCCAGATTTACTGTGCATCGCTGATCTTCAACCCTTGATCTTCCACTCCACACGCAAAATTGTCCCTCAAGGCGGGTATGAGGATGATCAGAAGGAGGAGGACATTCCAAAACTAAGAAAGATCGGCAGAGAAGTCGCCGGAAACTGAGAAAATCCGACAGGATCTGACTACGTCAACTGTAGCTCCTCCGATCTCCACTTCCCGATGGTCTCCATCGCCGTCAAGCACCAGAGGGAGGACAACGAGATGGTGGCGATCACGTCTGCGTTGGTTTAGTCGCCCGCGGAAGTCAGGAACGGCAGGAAAACTCGGGTCGGGTCACCGGGTTTGGGTCGGGTCGCGCGGAGGCTAAGGAGAGAGAACAGAGAGAAAGGAGAGTTTCCGAAAAAGGAAATGGGATTTTATGAAAATATTTTCGGAAATTCCTTATTTATACCAAAATGGAAACTTCTTCCAATAGCCATAACTTTTTCATACGAACTCCGATTTCCGCGTTCCACATGTCCACGAACCCGTATCGACACGCTCTACAACTTTCGTGAAGGAAGTTTTCAGAGAATCTCAATGTATCAAAAGTCAACCTTGAACCCCCCCCTAAATCCACACTTTTCGAATAAAACTTCATCTGAAACACTTCCGCTCCGTCCACGAGCCACGAAACCATCGAATAATTACTAATTTAAATTTCGGAAAATCTTCGGAAAATAAATACTAATTTCCGGGGCATCACATTCTATCGCCCTTAAAAAAATTTCGTTCCGAAATTTACACGTACCACTCACACAAGTACGCATAAACCAAGCTCAAATCCAATTTTCATCCTCAGTAAGAATGCCTTCATCTCAAAGTACAACTTACCTCGATCTAATAAGGGATACAGGTACCCCACCAAGTATCACAACATTAAGAATTATTTCTATACCCCTTGCTGGTAATCCAATCATTTCATGGAACTCATTCTCACACGTTATCCCACAAAGACTTTATGACTGCAGCACTACCCACAGATCACACAAGAGTCCAGAATCCTGTTATCACAACAGTATCTGCATCACAGCTCAATTCTTGTCCTACCATCTCAGAACACGAAATCACGATAAGGTCAAGCCTTGATCAACCCATACATAACTCATCACCTGGCATAATCACACAATCGAGCCATAACGATGAAAAATGTATCACGCACATACCACCCTCGCTAAAAGGAAGTCATATGCCAAAGTCTAACAATAGACATCAAGCAAAATTCAACACAACACACCACACGGAAGAAGTACGCAACTATCACACATCATTCTAGCAACACAAGCAGAATTAGATAAGGTACCTTCTTCCCTAGCACCTCGCTGACCAACAGCAAACACCCTCGCATTTCCCTGAGGTAGTTGCCTTTGCTAGTTCCCTTGTTCCCTGCCTGGTGTCAGGGTACAATCCCTGGAGTAATGCCCTAACTGGCCACATTTGTAGCATGACAAACTCCTCGAACTCAACTTTCGTGAAGGAAGTTTTCAGAGAATCTCAATGTATCAAAAGTCAACCTTGAACCCCCCCCTAAATCCACACTTTTCGAATAAAACTTCATCTGAAACACTTCCGCTCCGTCCACGAGCCACGAAACCATCGAATAATTACTAATTTAAATTCCGGAAAATCCTCGGAAAATAAATACGAATTTCCGGGGCATCACACTTTTAGTTTGATAAAGCTTCATAATGTTTTCTAGATGCTTTACGATATGATTGTAATCGACTTCATTGAGTTCTAATATATGAAGTTATTTCTTTGATTAAAAAAAAATGAAGTGAGACTTACTCCCTACATCATCTCTCTACGAAAGTGATTTCACCTTATCCCTTATTTCATTAAAAGATAATATATATATATATATATATATATATATATATATAGGCATGCTTTAATATTGTTGTTTGATTCTTTTGCGTTCACTCTACTTTAGATATGGCTCTGGACTTACTTCGGCGTTGCCCTAGATTGGCCATCAGTCCATCCGGCTTTCGATATCCCCCCATAATGGAGTTGGCTGGCATGCATTCTGCATTCTTAAGTGGAACCCAACTTGGATTTTGGCAATATTTGATCTATAATCGTGAGTGTTGCATTCTTCTTCCCCTCTGTTGATATATATTAGCCTTTCACATATATGCTCACACATTTAAATCAAATTTCTTTTGTGTAAATATGTGATTAATTTTAAACTTAATGTTCTTTGAGTCTTTTTGTTCATCTTTTTCTTCCCAACTGTAAATTTAAAAAAAAAATTGCCACTGCAGTTGAGACTTGAGTAGCAGTATTTTTTTATGTTCTTCTATTTTCATATAGGGTGCGAGGCTATTGTCACCCTACCATTTTCTTTGTTCACCCTATTTGCTCATTGCACCCTACATTTTAATTTCAATTATTGAATTTACTTATCTAACCCATTTCTTTTTCCAATAATATCCTTATATGACATATCCAATTAAAAAATAAATATTTTTAACAAAAATCTTTCATTTGATTTATACAGATAACAAAACTAAAATATATTAAAGTTTTCTAAAAATCATGATCTGATTTACTTCTATTTTTAAAATTTTTTTCTTTCAATTTCAATGTTCTCTATTTCAATTCATGTAAAAAGATTATTAAATTTATAACTATGAGCAATGAATAAGAGATTGATTTTATTTTTTCGTGTGTTTAATTTTTTACTTTCGGTGTTCACAAAGGGTATTGCAAAGACTTGAATGAAGTTAACACTAATGATTTTGTGAATTGAATAACGAATTAATGATGAGGAGGCCATAAAAAGACAAAAAAAATCATAAATTTGAATTTGGGTAGAGAAGATAAAGATTAACGTTATCCAATGAGAAATTAAGTACTATTTGTATTTAATTAATTACTTATGACATTATTAATTGCAAGAATTAAGTAACGAAAATCCAGGTCATCACATTATAGGGGGGGAATAAAATTTTATTGGGGAAAAATGACTAATCTTCCTAAAATTAGACAACAAAAGTTTGATTGAAGACGAAGATGAGGAGATTATATCAATTCAAAATCTTCTATTAGGGGCAATAAAAGTTTATTGAGTTTTATTAGGTGGCAATAAAAGTTTATTAGAGTGAAGGGAGACTAATCTCCCTTAATTTAGACATATAAAACTTTGATTGAGGAAGAAGATGAGGAGATTACATCAATTCAAAATCTTTTACTGGGGAGCAATAAAAGTTTATTAGGTTTTATTGGGGGGCAATAAAAGCTTCCGGTGACCTATGAGATTTCCGACGACCTCTTTAGGGACATCCGGTGAGGTTTTCGGAGGAGTCTGACGACCGGTGATCGGAGTTAGACGAAGTCTCCGATGACTTCACTCTCTTTAAGTGACAAATAGAGAGAGGGAAAATTGTCCTAAAAATAAAAATAAAAATTAATTGGGTATTAGGGTAAAAAATATGTAATTTATTGGGTAAGCGGGCAATCTTATAAGATGTTTGGGTAAGTAGGGATAGTGTAGCTCAAATTTGGGTAAATGAACATTTTTCCTTAAAAAAAAATATCAAGCACTGAACTGATGTTTGACCCAAAATTGAAGGAGGCAAACTAAATTTAATCCATTTATAATCAACGTCTTTTAGATCACAATTTATAAGACGGTATATTTGACTATCCTCATTATGTTTATTTTTGGTTTTAGCAACCACTGGCAGGCAAAAGGTATACATTTGGGTTTGTTAAGCGTAATTTATGATAATTTTTCTTTTTATTTTAAAAACATTATGAATAGTGTTTTGAACTTTTATTCTTAAGATACCTCAAGTTTTCAAACTATCAAATTAGTAACTTAACTATGGAATTTGATTGATATTTTAGTACGTCAAGTTGGAATGTGGATCAGATTATATAATCACAGTATTATTTCGATAGACAGTAAACTTGAGGTACCATTATGACTTAAAGAAAATAATTGATTGGATTCAATTCAGTTTACTACCCAGAACTTTACATCGAAAATCATGTCAGTTCATAATGTTTTATTTCATCAGCAACATCCCTATGCTTACCAATTTGATCAATCTAATCTAATCCGTCAATTTTGACTGTTAAGTGCTGACGTGGCTCAAATATAACCCACCTTTTATATGACATGGCGATGACTTTTTTTTTTTAATGTGCTATTTCTTTATTAATTTGTATATTCGTTAGGCCTTAAAGAGTTTTTAGAAAAATTATTATCTTATGCATTTAGTGAGATTTTCATTTTAGTGCACTAGCTTTAGTTTGCACCATAAGAATTTATTATTTAACCGATATTATTAATTTGTCAATAATTTATTTATCGAAATTTATTGTATAGGGAATTAAAGAGCAGGATATAGATAGGATAGATAGGACATTTTAAAAAGTGAATTCAAATTAATTATAACTATACTAAAGCTCACTCACAAAAAGACAAATGAAATAAATAGTGCACTGACCATTTTGCCCTTATGTATTTGTCATAATTACCTTTCTGTCATAGCTTCTTTTTTTTTTTAACACATTACGACCCCTTTTTTTTTTTAATTATTATTTTTTTAATGAGATTGTGATGTTTTTTATACACGTAGAGTTCAGCTGCGTTTTTTTTCCACCGCTTCCCTCCTGTATAGTTGTGAACTTCTCCATCACCAGCATTGTAGAGCGAGTTCTTTAATTGATTGGAAACACATAATGATAATAAAAAAACCCGCAGCAAAGCGCGGGCCATCTAGCTATCTAGTATAAAAATAAATAGGATGTGTGAATATAGATTTTGGGTGTGTTAATAATAACACCCCTGTATTGCCAAAAAGTCAAAAAACAAAAATAACAACACCATTGATATACTATTCACTTTTATTGATAGGTTTACCGATTGAACATGCTAATTTGAGCACTGCTGATACTTGCATCAATATTTCAAAACAAGAGGATGATCGAGACAATCAAATGGATGTCATTCGCTCAGGTACCTTGCATATTACAATTATAACTATGACTATTGACCTATTGTTAATTGTTCCGTGAGAGAAATAATATTTGACAAGTTTTTTTAGTTGTGTTCCATTTCTATTCTTCATATATGGTAGTGAACGGTAGTTTTTCCCTTGGTTTCTAAAAAGGACAATTTCTAGGTTCACCCATTGGGTGAATGAGCATATTCACCCTCTCTTGCGATTAACGTATAATAACTTTACAAATTTCTAATCCAACTATTCATGTTGTATAACGTAATACAAAGATTTACTCTGTAAAAAATCAATCAAATTGAAAGCCTTTTAGTTATTTATTTCTATGAAATACTTGGACGGTTCATTATAATAGTAGTAAGTGTTGTTAGAACCATCCATTTTTTTGATTCAATCAGATAATTAAACGATTTCAAATTCGATTGATATTTTACAGAGGTGATCTTTAAAGGCTAATTTAAGATATATATAGACCGTTGGATTATAAATTTATTAAGTAAAAGTATGTTAATCGACAATGGAGGTGAAGATGCTCGTTCACCTTAAGGGTGAATCTAAGAATTATCCTTCTAAAAAAGAGAAGTAAATTCACCATATATGAAGAATAG
>BDJD01000891.1:331890-346556 GCA_002564525.1 Rosa multiflora | reverse complement strand
GCCCCCCAACCCCCCCCCCCCCCCAAATTTTATGCATTTGCATCCTTAATTATTTGATTACATTTTAATTTTAAATAATAAATCATTGAGAATTTAATAGAGAAGCTGTTGGAAATGCTCTAAATATCTTCCTTCATGCATTTTATTCTTTAGTTAATTTACTATGTTAAAGATGATATGTCACTACCAATATCTAGGAACAACGGCTAACATACTGGAATTTGTAATGCAGTTATAACTTTATACAGGAAACTTACATACAGTCTCCTTAAACTTTTGGGTATGGTACATCAAACATTGTTTATCTTATTTTTCCATTGTTTTCCAATTCTTAATTATTGTTTGGGATCTTAAACTAGGAATCAATCGATTACGTAAAGTGAAATGGATCCATACTCGAAGCATTGATGTTTTACGTTGCATTAGTGAAATGCTAAAGAATGACAATCCTACATCAGCACAACTTGACATCGTAAGAACATCAATCTTCAAAGCTGTTGAACACGGGCATGTTGAGTTTGTCACTCATATATGTGAAGCACATCCTCCATTTGCAAAATCAGAAGAAGAAAACAAACACATATTTCACTCTGCGGTTGAATTTCGTCAACATAAAATTTATAGCCTTATTCATAGACTTGATAGAGAGGACCGGAGATACTTTGGAACACGTGTAGCCAAGTATCCAGAGAATATGTTACATTTGGCAGGGAAATTATCTCCACTCTCAAGGTTCAATCGTATTCGCGGTGCAGCTTTGCAAATGCAACAAGAGCTACAGTGGTTTAAGGTCAGTATCTCTAAATACATGTGTTTAATTATACATAAGTTTACTTAGAAATCCATTATCTACCAGCTCAAAGTTTGCCTATATAAACTCATATTAAGCATCAACGTACTTAAAAGAATGAACATCGGCCTTAAATATATGTTTCTATATATATAACTTTTCAATATCGTGAAAAATAAGGTTTTTTTTCTTCAACCGGTTCTCCATATCTTCTTTATTTTAGGTAGAAAATTTAATTTCCACAACAAACTCTAAAGTTATAGGCAGTGGCAGAACCACTATTCGGTCCGCAGGGGTCCGGACACCCCCCCCCCCCTCCAAGAAATTAAACTAATCAGCTAATTAATGAAGGGTTTATATACAATCATGTATAACTCTCACACTTTTAGCCAAATGGACCCCCCCCCTCCTCTCTAGCCTTCTCACGTAGATTAATATAGTCTGCACCATGCGGACAACTAATCCAAGATGATGAGAGAGAGATGTTAACTAAACCTCGTAATTATGTATTTGTCAAAAAATACTTTTCATTAAGTATTTATTAAAATTTAAAAAGACTTGTTTAGCGAGATTAAATCACATATAAGGAAAAATAGATAGAAAATGTATAAGAATGGACTTGCATTAAGTGTTAAGACGACATTAATTTTTTCTACATTACATATATATGATTTATTGTCTTAATTAGATTATTGTGTATATATACTGTAGAGTACTTAACTTTGATTAGTAAGTTGCACCAATTTTTTTGTTTAGTAATAAGTCTACATTATTCTCGACCCCCCCCCAAGCTACAAATCCTGGTTCCGCCCCTGGTTATAGGAAAACTTCTTTTGAATTTTTAATGCTTTTCTCTCTTCTCTTTCTACAAATCATAGTTAGGGAAACTATTGGAGATGCGCTGAGGTGGTAGAAAACTTTTAGGAATTGAGATTTTTAGGGAATATTCTAGAGGTACACTAGAAAAATTATGTAAATTTAAGCTTGTTTGTCTTAAGCTTGTTGTTAGAGAAACCCTTACTTTTTTGTCTTAAACTTGTTTCTAATTTTCTTGTTATTATCGATCATCAATTTATAAGAATTGTGTGATTATAAGAATTGTGTGATTGCATAATTTTGTTAGATGCTTTACATAACATAGATATTATCTGTGATCAATGTTTTAAAAATTGCTAGACTGTAATTAGGCGGTGGCGAGGGACCTAGCGCCTTTAAATACAACATATATAATTACATTAAAAAACAACAAAAAATACAACATATATAACTATATTCAAATTATTCAATATTAGAAGTAACTAATTTCAACCATATTCATTTTTTTCATATAAATCAAATCAATTAAGAAATCAAACAATAGCGCCGCTCTATCGTTACTGAAGAGGAAAAACCCTAACCCTAATACAGCATTGTCTGCATTGAAATCTTTCGAACTGCGATCCTTTCTACCTCAGCAATCACTCCCCCTTCAGCATGTTCTCCATTGAAGATAGTCACCACCAGTTTTGCGGCATCTTTGGTGCTGGCAGGGAACGATGTCATTGACATCTTGTGCATGAATGGTTCTGGAACACAGGGCACCTTCCAAGCATACTTGCTGGCAAGGCCACTAACGGTGAAACCCTTTGAAGTGATTGATTAGCAACGTCATTTCAAATGTGTGTGGGTCCTTGTAGCAAGTTTAGGGTTCGGGAGCGAGCCAAGAAAAGATTTTTGTTTACTTTGGATCTCAAGAAGGATGGAAACAAGGTGCTTTGGTGTGGCCCTTGGTATTTCAATCGTGCTTTTGTGATTATTCTAGAGTATGATGGTTTGATGGCCCCTCCTACAGTGAGGGAAAAAAAAAACCCTAAAACTAGCTCTAGGAATTGTGGAAGAGATGTCCTTTTTCTTTGAAATCTAGTTTGAAAGTGTCAGCTTTGTCACTTGATTTATCATGAGGGCGTTATTTGTAAGATGGCGGAGAAGCCTGTATTGCAACAAGCTGAGGCACCGGTTGGAGAAAAGAGGCTTGAGTTGAGTAGTCCGTTCCAAAGCTTTACAAAGGTACGCTTTACAAATGGTGCATTTAGGCTCAAGGGTATACATAAACCAATCTTGCCCCCCATTGCTCGAAATCTTTTTGGTACTAAGGATACCAATAAACTGTTCAAGCCGGTGGTCATTCGAAATGTTGATATGAAATCTTCCCATAGGGAAGATCATGCACTGGTGTTGGTCCTAGTAGATGAGGCACAACCATTGCTCCCTGTAAATGATGCATCGAAATCCTTGAGGTAAGGTCGTCCTACATCACCCTTTTCTTCTCCAAATTGAAATTCTTGTTAAATGATGTGCTTGAGGGGAGGATGAATGTTACTGCTCCAATGAAGAAAGTGAAGATCCCAGCAATTCGGCTCACAGGCAAGTCTCTAGGGTGGGGGGAAACACAGGTCGAATGTTGGTGCCTGCAAAGGTTACGATGTCTAAAGAGAAAGTCCAGGCTGAGAAAACGGAAGTGAAGAAAAAGTGAGGCCGACCTCTAGGCTCAAAGAACAAGACCCATAAACCAAGCACAAATCCAGATTCCAGTTCTGTCAAACTCCCCTAGATCCTAATTTGGAACTAAAGTGAAAACCCTAGCCCACCTAGCATAAGGAAAGCCCAGATTTAGGTCAACCTAAACCAAAACCCAAGCCCAAGACTTGTTTGCCCATGTAACCCGATCGTCTTCTCCATTGACACTACCGCTATCGTCGCTCCTAAATGACCAGGACCAAGCTCGGACAAGAACAGTGGCACCACTAAACTTCATGCATGCGTCATCATCATCTTAACTCATACTCTAGCCTAGCTGGTTAATTCGGCAGGGACCCGTCGATGACACAAATCCAAAACCCTCACTATTGATCAGCCCCTGTGAAATCGTTGCCCAACCTGCCACTTCGGTCCATGTTGCTCAACCGCTGGCCGGTATACATTTCAATTGCCTACTTTTTGATTTTTTGGTTGTACAAAAAATAGTTTATGAACTTTAATGAGAAATAGTAAGATTTCATCAAAGACCGGATTATCACAAAACCACCAAACTAACTAATTTTATTTGATTCTGACTGGTCCATTGAGATGACCCCCCCCCCCCCCCCCCCCCACACACACACACACACCCCCAAATTGCATGAGTATAAAAACAAATGAACCCCAAATAGCATTAAATAAAAACCTCTCTATTTTTTTTGGAGAATCATGTCAACTCATTTATTGATTAGCTAAATTATAAATAACGACCCATCTCAGTGAGGCTGACAAAAGAGTCAGTACCTAAGCAATTAAACATTTTTAATAATAATGAAGCTTATCCAAAAACTACCCAACACAACCCATGGTTAGAACCAAATGACACAGGAAATGCAAGTACCCTTGGCGACATATCTCATTTTGGTGTCATCTCATCAATCAATCCCATTTGGAATCTCAACACCCTCCACTACATCACTTGCAGCCTCTTCCACCTTTACCTCATCAATCAGCTTGAGCTTCCTGAGAAACTTCTTCTTTTTTGGTTTAGGCCCGTTCTCAATTACCTTGATTTTTTTCTTTCGACCTTTCGGTCTTCCCCTCCTCTTCTTAACCTGTGATATATGCATTATTCCATTGTTATACTCCACATTCGAAGAAGATAAAACTAGCACCGCATCCATCAACTTGGCTTTCTTACCTGACTTTATTATCTCCACATGTGCTTCATGTAGGACCTCTATAGTTTGAGTTGCTAGATTAGACACTTGAGCAACCAACGAGGGGCTCTGCCACTATTGAACACCCCAGCCTGGGATAGCCTATAAAAATCTTCTAATCAGAAGCCCAATAATTGCACTAGCATAATCTGAGGCTGGATAAGAAGCCTTGCCCCTAACCCCCTCTGAGCCTCTATCACCACAACAAGATTAGGGATAGAAACTCAGCTAATACCCCATCACTAGATGGAATCAGTTTGGTAAGCTGACAATCTTCAAACTGCACATTCTCCTCTCAGAACTCATCACTGGTACCACCGCAGCTGCTAGCTTTGATTCGCCTGCATGTTGAAGATTACACCCTTCAAGACCATTGTTGAACCACACACAAGCCTGACACAATGCTTTGACCCTTTCATATTGTAGATCCAACTCCGCCCGAACCACCGAAGAAAACCGGAAAGACCTCGTCGTCTAGAGTCGCCGCCAAACATTAACCACCGCTCAAAAATGTTGTGTAGCATTACAGTGTTTCAGTCTTTCAGAACAACCTAATCCCCTCTCATAAATAGACCCATGGATGTCCGTAGCAGGATGAGTGACTTTTCTGTCCTCGAACAAAATGGCAGCTTCCTTCCTACCACCTAGGTTTCCAACGTCTGAAATGGCACTGCCGCCACATCCCTAGCCCGTTGTATTCACCAAGAACCACCATACACCATTGTAGTGCCACAGACCACCAAAAACCACACAATTGTACTCCTCATGTCTCTTGAATCGGAACAAGAAGCGACCATCGTCATGAGCAGTAATTAACACTCTATCTTTCAACCCCCACATTGCCGCCAATGTTCCAGACTTCAGGGTAGCCTTTGTCATCCCCGGGTTTCCGGGTCAGCATTCTCCCAACCAAGTATAAGTAGGTTTTGGCCATTGCCGTCAATCCCACCTATCCAAAATCTACTACCGCCTCTTCGGTAAACTCCAGTGTCGTCGATAGATGAGCAACCATATCCTTAGCCATTGTAGAGTCTCATTAAATTTGCTAGAATGGGTAGAAAAACCTATCATGTTCTCAACCCTAGTAGATGTGCAACGTCTCTAGTTTTTTTACTATAATAACTTTACACTCACCCTAACTAAACCCATAAGAAAACAAGCAAACAAGATAAGGATGATATGTTGAATGCCTGAATGAGAGGTCTCTGACATAAAAGATGGTGAGGTGAGACGTGAGAAAATAGAACCCAAATATTGCTCTATCGTCAATGCTACTAGTCTCTAAACAAAATCCGAGAAATTACGTCCAACTAAAAAAGTTCACCTCCATACCTCCATCCGTCAATGTTATAGAACCCAACATTGCTCCCCACTATAGAGTATAGACTACTCCTTAAACCTAGTTCCTCTGTTTTGAAAAAAAAAAAAAAAAACAACCTTAGTTCTAGAGACATAAAGCCCAGCTTTAGTGGAACAAAACTTGTCGCCGAGCCATGAAGTCCACCTTGATTTAGTGGCAAGAATCCCAACTTCGACAACTAAATTAGCCAAAGAAAAAATAGACTAGAATTGACACAATTTTTTTTTTACCATATTTTTTTTTAGTGAATATGTACAAGGACAGGGGTGTGATTATTTTTGTAAAAATTGGTATGTAATTTCACCCTCCAAGAAAAAATGCAACTCTTTATCAAGAGAGCAACAAGATGTATCATTGAATCTGGCTGCACCAAGCCCCATTTTGGATCATCACTTACAGACCCAATCTACTACAAGATCCACTCGAGCAGCTAAGTGCTTGCGTCGACCAACCAACCTTCTGAAAAGAATAAGATAAAAAATACATGAATCAAGCATATTTGGATTTGAGTACTTCTAAGATTCTCTATACTGTCACAAAACCCTGTTGCTCTGGTTTTCTCTCTTTCTTAGTGAAAGTCGGTGGTGATTCCCTCTGCCCACCATGGGGGCTTTTGCCTGGACTTTGGCCTAGATCTGAGGCATCTAGCGTCCCCTTTCCTTTTCTGCTATTTCTTTCTTGTTTAGTCTTTGTTTCAATGGTTCTCTATTGCTCCCAGATCTAACTTTTTCACCTATCTCATTGAGCTGGGTATGGGCCGGGCCGCCTAAAAAATTTAGAGAGCCCGAATTCAGACCGAATTGTCAGGCCCGGCCTATAGTTATGTGAAGGACTGAATGAGGCCCGGCCTATTTTTTTAGGGCCAGTTTTTCGGGATTCTGGGCCTATTTTGTTGAGTTTCTAAATCAGGCCCACCCTGACTAGCCTCATGTCTCCTTTCTCATTCGCCGGATTTGTGCAGCCAGCGAAAATGTGTAGCTGCAAATAACCACGACATACAGGCACACAAATCGTTAATCAAAAGTTAAAAACCAAAGTCTTCATTCAGACATCTTTTATAAAAGCTTATAGCTGGAAATATGGGGTTTGACAGAGAATTAAGCGAGAACATATACATTATATCCCTAAAATTAAAGACCTCAACTTCCTTCTTGTTTTCCCAGCCATCAGCGAAGTGTTGGTTAGCAATGGTGTCCATGATTCTGAAATCGCCCGTAGCAGGTGGAGATTGACATTTAGAAATCATCGAGCAGGTTGAGATTGGAAGAAGAGATTAATGGGAATTTGAAGATTTCGATGATGGAAAATGAGGGATTAAGATTAGGGTTCTCCGTTTTGGGGTTAGGGTGCTTGGGGACAGAATTGGGGATTTTTAGGTTTTCAATTTAGGGATGAGTAATGTTAAGGCTGTTTAGGGAGAGAATGAGAGTTTGTTTTCATCGATTTGGGGTCATCGATCTTCTTAATTTATGGGTTCAGGAACATTTCTGGACTGGGTTCTGTGATAGAAGGAGACTGAGAAGAAAGGGTCAGTCGAATAGTATGCATACAATGGGGAAGAAGAAAGAAGAATTTGTATTCTAAAGAAAAAAACCAGAAGTAATAAACAAGAAAGACTAATAGAAAATATTTAAAAAAAAAGTATTAATTGAATTAAGGATCGGGACTGGCCCGTTTATGAATTATTTTGAACCCTGACTGGCTCGTTTTTGAAACTTTTAAAAGCCTAGACTGAACCGGACCGTTCTTCTTTGGGTTTGGGCCATTCTTTCTCTGTGTTTAGATTGAGGTATGTTTGTACCTAGTTGCTGGGTTATGTTGTACTTTGTCTTTAAATTAATGCAAGTTCTTGGTTTGCTCGCCGGACGAGAAAAATTCTATATATTTTCTGTATTCATTTGCGTCATTAAGTGTGGGGCATTCACATCTTCTTCTTCTGAACTTCCTTTTTTTTTTTTTTTACCCAGTTGAAACTTGATTTGTGTACTCACCTTCATCCTACTGGGAGTCTAGTGGGTTTGCAGTTAGGTGTCTTCGTTTCTGTTAATAAGTCGAACGCATATTTTTATACGATAGTGAAATTTCTTATCTAGATTTATTATACCTCAGATCCTAAGAAATATCTTAACTAACCATGGGTATTCATCTCGAATTATATATATATATCTCTGCAATGCATTCCTCCCGTTCGGATCATAAACTATGAGTTATTGGTCTACTTTGGTTTTTTATATATTTATTTGGACTAAATACTGTTTTAGTCCTTGAGCTTTTGACCATAAAACACTTCAGTCCCTGACCTTCTAATTTCACACGTTTAGTCCTTGTACTTCAAAATTTCGGACCAATAGGTCCTTGCCGTCTAAAACCTCCGTTAAGTCGCGGCGAAATGTCTATTATGCCCTCAGTTCTTTTTTTTTTAATAAATTTATTATTTTATTTTTTTGGAAAATAATTTTTTTTTCCCTTTCTTTCTTTCTGTTTGTTTCTTCATCTATTCAATTCCTCTCTTTCTCTCTCTCTCTCTCTCTCTCTCTCTCTCTCTTCCTGGTTCTCAGAAAAGGGAAAAGCAGCTTCCCTTCTCCATCTTCCAACCCAACACGACTAAGAAATCTCAATTCCGGACATAGAGGACGAGTCTGTGGCAGGGTGCGTACACAAAAAGCTATCATTTTTCCGAGAGCGAAAACAGGAAGAAACCCTAGCCGTGTTTGCACTCGTCCGGCGGCCCTCCGCCTCGGCGACGTCATTGACCTCGTCGACGCGTTGTGGGTGCAGCCGGACGGATCTAATTGTCCATAGAGGACGGGTCTGTGGTGAGGTTGTTGGGCTCTCAATCAGAGTGGATCCGATCTGGATCGCTGGGATTTGAGAGAAGTGGCTGAGGAGATCGCGGCTGATGGCGAGCGGTGGTCTGGTACTCTTTGGCGGGGTCGGCGAATGAAGCTGTTGTCTCGGGGCTGGCCGGAAGTTGCTGGTTTGGGAGCAATGTCGGGATCGTGCGAAGTCAGTACGTAGTGGAGGGACGATGGATGATCTGCTCTGGTTTGGATCTATGGGTGATCCCAGATCTAATTTGGGTAGAATGATGGCCAGAAGCTTAGGTTGCGAGGCTGGTGGAGCGCAAATGACGGCGGCGACCCGAAATAGGCGGAGCAGTGGCGTTGGTGATGGCGGTGGGGATTAGGGCATGGATTTGGAGGTGGCAGTGAGGAGGGTGAGTAGGAAATTTCTGGGTTTGGCTCAAGAGCATGAAAATGCTCAGATTGAAGATGGCAGGTGACGCCGTTTCGGATAGCATGGTCTCCTAGTCCTCCAACCCAAGCCCGCCGCAGCTTTCGCTCCCCGATCCGGTCACAGCCTCCAGACTCCCGCTGGAAATCGACTTAAGCAGGCCCACTCATCCTTGCTGCTGCGCGCCGCCGCCGTGTCTGGTTTAGGTCGCACTGGCGAAAGTCTCCTGTAGAAGCGGACATGGGTTGTATTGTTGATGCCGGTGGCCATGGGGGAGGGCAGTGTAGGGGAGGCCACAGAGGAGGTCGTAGAGGTGGAGGAGAAGAGATAAAAAGAAAGAAAAAGAAAAAAAAAGAATAAAGAATAAAATAAAAAAAGAAATGAATAAATTTATTAAAAAAAAAAAAAAAGAACTGAGGGCATAATAGACATTTCGCCGCAACTTAACAGAGGTTTTAGACGGCAAGGACCTATTGGTCCGAAATTTTGAAGTACAATGACTAAACGTGTGAAATTAGAAGGCCAGGGACTGAAGTGTTTTATGGTCAAAAGCTCAAGGACTAAACAGTATTTAGTCCTATTTATTTATTATTGGAAGCAACCTAGAGGTTGCTTTAAGAAGCTGCTGTGGATCAAAACACACTCTGCAGTTGTTTTATGTACTGACAGCACTTTTAAAAATATTATTTACCAAACACGAAACTGTTTTAATTCACAGCTGATTATTCTCATAACACAGCAGCAGTTTTTTTTTTTTTTTTTTAAAGTCACGCTAATCCCAAACTAGCCCTTAGTTTGATAATATCTACTGTAAACCTTCCAAACCACGACTTTGGGGATTGCTTCAAGTCAATATAGAGATACTCAATTACAAACCTTACATGTATCAAAAATTCTTATCCATGTATTAATTTTTAAGAATGACATTGCTACATAGAAGTATATTTGAACAAAAAAAAAAATTTCCTGTTTTATTTACTCTATGGTCCGTAGCACTTGTTTGACGTGCATGTCGGTAGTTACTTCTTTCAATTTTTCATCCTCTTGTTTGGTCAAATTGTATATTCTTCTCTTTACAAAACTTACCTATAATAAAGGTCAATGGCTAATGGTGTGTGTGTTGGTGGGGTGGTAAGGCTCTGAACTCTCATTTGGGAGGTCAGGAGTTCGAGCCCCATCATGGGTGGGGAGGGGTGGGGATTAAAAAAAAAAAAGAAAAAAAGGTCAATGGCTAACATAAATACTATAGATTAAACTCTAATGTAGCTTAAGTCGTTTCAATAATGTAACCTCCCAAAATAAATGCAGGAGGTGGAGGATATTGTACCGGAGGAGATGCATGAAATTCCAAATTCAGATGGTATGACACCACATGAACTATTTACTAAGAATCATGAGAAACTAAAAGAGGAGGCAGAAGTCTCAATGAAAGGGATAGCAACTTCTTGTACAGTTGTAGGCGCTCTCATTGTTACCACTATGTTTGCTGCAGCATTTACAGTTCCTGGTGGAAACAATGGTAATACAGGTTACCCGATGTTTCAAGCTAAGAAGTTGTTTCTGGTGTTCATAATTTCAGATACTCTATCACTAGTTTCTTCCACAACTTCAGTCATATTATTTTTGGGAATCCTCACATCACGTTATGCAGAAGATGATTTTCTCAAGAATTTGCCAACAAAGATGATGATAGGCCTGTTCACCCTTTTTCTCTCTATTGCCACCATGATGATTTCCTTTTCTTCTGCCCTCATCATTATGCTTAATGAAGAATACTCATGGGCCATTGTTCCTTGCATTTTTGTTGCTAGTACTCCAGTTGCCTCATTTATATGGTTGCAATTTCCCCTCCTTATTGAGATGTTCTGGTCAACTTATGGACCAGGAATATTTAACAAGAAAGCCAAACCATGGATTAAACTCTGATGCTCATCCTTATGAGTATGACTTATGTAAACAAAATAACTTTGCTCGTTCATTTCATAGTAGAAAGATAAGAGGCTTCAAATGTAGTATATGATTGTGGATCCTATGTAAATTCTTTTGAATTTCTGATTATTTAAGTTTGCATTCTGTTTGGCGATAAAAATACAGATTAATATATTGGATTCCAAGTGATTGTCCTTATGGGAACGTACCAATAGAATGTGTGCAAGAACGGCTTTAATCAGTGTGTTGTGTATTAAGGATGAAAGTTGCTTCATACTAGCTCTTTCATACATATATGTACGATAAAAGACTTTAGCTTTCTTCATATTGGCTTTGTACGCTATCCAAAACTCTTGCAGGAGGGAGATGTTTTTTTTCATATGTGAAATTGGGACGCCTAAAACTGCCTGAGAGGCTTTGGAAAGAGTTTTTTTTTTTTTTTTTTTTTTGAAAAAAAGGGGCTTGTGCGGCTGCCCCTCAAGCCTTGATTAATGAAACTGTAGAATACAGGGGGGGGGATGTAGAGCCAGATTACAATAAGCACAATGAGAACATCCCGAAATAATACCAGGAGTCTCCACAAAAAACTGCCTGGGAGGCTTTGGAAAGAGTTTTACATATATATGCTCTTAATTGTCAAAATTAAGCTCATTAATGCTCTACACTATGCCAATAAGTCAATCATACGACAGATATCAGACGACAGAAAGCTAATTTTCTGTCGTTTCAAATTTTCAGACAACAGAAAAACCTAACTCTGTTGTCTGAATGCCCACCGAAACACAGTTTTTTCATTTTGAATAAATGGGTAACATTCAGACAACATTTTAATTGTTTTACTTGAAGATAGAGATGTACCTATAATTTCATTCCTCTGAAGGCTCTTATTGAAACAACATTTTTATGTTGTTGGCTCAAGATAGAGAATTTCATTCATCTGAAGCCTAAAAGCTTGACTTATTCAAACAACATTGATAAGAAAATTCTGTTGTCTGAATGAGTTGGATTGAAATTTTAGAAATCTCCCACCAATCGATTAAGGCATTTCCCTCTAATCGATTAAGGCATTTCCCTCTAAAAATCGGTCAAAACTCTAGTGGAGTCAAAAAGTGATAAGCATCAGACCACTAATCTGACTAATTGTGTTGTCTGATTATATGGGGATACATTTTTTTTTTTGTTTTTGTCCAAGGCAAATTGCCTCTGCCTTTTGTCTAAGCCCGATTTCATTCATTCTATCTAAAACTCTGTGCCTTTTTCTCTCAAGTCTCTCAGCTCAACTGATCTCAAACTAGGCATCTCTCAAGTCTGTAGCGAACTCCCAGCCATCGACCACAGAGCACCCGCGGCCCTACAGGAACCCTAATCTCAGATTCATCAACGGAGGTGCATTTGAACAAAACCCTAATTTCAGCAGCGGCGGTGAATTTGAAGAAAACCCTGATAGCCCATCTAACAATCGTCTGAGAAGGACCCGTTGAAGGAAGTAGAGGTACGAGTTGATCTAGAGGAAGGTCCACCAGATCCTAGATCGAAAATTTGAGGGATTAATTTGAAGAAGAAGAAGAAATTGGGGCCAATTTTTTGGGAGGGCTTGAAGTCTTCATCGAAGTTGATTGACGCGTAAGTACTCTTTCATCTGTCACTCCTTATTCTCTGATTGCCTAATTGGGTTTTTCAATTTTCATGTTTGTTTGGAAGCCTGCCTAGCTTTGTGACTTAGTTATTAGTTTCTGCAAATTTAATTTTAGCTAGCGTTTTCAGACTGTTCGCTTTGTTCTAGTGCTCTTTATCTGTCTTCCTTTGTGTTTCTGCGACTGATGAAAGAAAGTGAGCATAGATATAGAAAATCTTCTTTCTCATGTAATTCAAGTAAGACAAGTAAGATTATCCAAAGTTTTCTTTGATTCTGTTATTTTCTTACTCTTCAACTTCTTCATTTCTTGATAAACAATTCGGCTGAATGTTGATTTAGGTGTTCGATTTTGGTTCAATTTTTTTTTTTTTTGGGTTTCACTTTGATTTAGGTTTTGGGACATCTGTGTTTACAGGTTTTTGTTTGGTTGCCCAAAATACCACCGGCACTCTCTTTCTCACCTTTATCAAGTATAATCTTTAAAGTTTTTAATTTTCTAGGTTATATTTCATTTAGATTTGAGTTACTGAAGGATTTTTGTATGAATTTGACCTGGGGTTTTCTATTTGGAATGGATTGCAAACTAAGATTGAATAGCTGGTTTAGATAGTCTTCGCATGTTATTTGTGATATTGACATCTAGATTAATGGATGACAGATTACTTCGAAATCTCACTATCCTGAGGGAGCCTTAAATCCATTTACTTTTTTTTATTTTTTATTCTGGAACAGGTTTATGCATTTAGGTCTTCTCTTAGTATTGTATGCTTCGCTAAGTATTTTCTCATTCATGGAAGTAGAAAATGAGATATTTACTTCATTTGATTGTAGACTGTGGACATGCAATTTTGGATTGTAGAATCCTTACGGGATTTGGCTCTCTAGTGATGGGTACAGAGGGCTTTATATGTATAAGGGGGATGTTAGGAAGAAGTAATTTGAACAAGCAGTATTTATCTCTAGTTGCTAAGTTGACACTAATTTGTTCCAGTACTTGCTTCTGTTTTTGGTGTTTGAGCTATATGAAGGAAATCAAGGAATTAAATTTAGTAGTTACAATGTAAAATTAATCTAAAAATTATAGATTTATTGACTCCATTTGACTGACGACTTATGTTCCTCTATGTTGAAGTTGATCAATCAGGAGCGGTTGAGCTAATAGCTGGAAATTGGAATCAGTTGTAGATCTTTGAAACAAAGGCGAGTACTGAAGTTTCCTTTTACTTATCACCTTAATTTGCTTCATTAACTCTGCTACTTGCAATTTATGTTATCTCAATTTACTTTTTGATTTATTATATATACACGTGTGTGTGCTTATTGTGCGCCTTAAACCACTATCTTATTGGCCAGAAATTAACAGTCAAAGACAGGTCTCAAGTTTTGATAGTTCACATTTTACACTTCTTCTTCTTCTGTTCTTTTTTCATCTTTCTCCTTTAGTGTTATAATCTCATTGTCTTTGCATGGTGATCCTCCGTAGTCAAGTGGCCAGCTAAACATAAATCAATGGCCATTGGAATTTGTTAGAAATAATTGGAACGTTGTTCTTCTAAATAAATAATGCTTATAGTAATGTAAGTCACCAATTGTTGATTCATCCAAAAAAAAAAATCACCAATTGTTGAGACTTGAGTTTCATTTATGTCCTGTCTCATATATGTGTTTCATGTACTCTTGGCCTTTGTGGGCAGAAAAACAAGTATTTATGAAGTTCTCCAGACAATAACGTGTTCTCTTGCTTCAGAGAGAGGGGAGAAGTTGGGTGATTCAGTGAGTTTTCCTCAACTTTGTGATAAAACTACAAGTCTTGCTTTTCTTTTCTTTTTATAATTCCTTTCTTTTTGTTTCCTTCTTAGGTTGGATATAAGGTTCGGTTAGAGACTTAGAAGGCATGAAAGGATGAGATACATGCCTTCTCTTCTGCACCACTAGCATTTTTGTTGAGAAGATTGCTAGTTGATGGAAATTTGAAAGGTATAACTCATGTCATTGTGGATG
>BDJD01000891.1:311273-331492 GCA_002564525.1 Rosa multiflora | reverse complement strand
GCCATTTATGAATAGCAGAAGATTTAGATATATGATATACTAATATGTTCCATTCTTTTATTTACTGTAATAATGTCCCTTTTGGTCTTTCATTTTTGCTGCTCTCTAAGTGTGTTTTTCTTTCTTTTTCCCCCCTCCAAATTAGGGTCATACATACCTTGTTTGAACTCATTTTCTGTAGGATGTTTTGGAAAGTACGGGTTGCAGGTTAACTCCATACAATCAGATTGATGAAAGTGCAAGGCATAGTTCTTAAGATGCATTTGCTTGTATGAGATTAACATTTTGGCATAGTGCTTTTTGTAATCACAAGGCAAAGTAGTAATTGAAGTGATTGTAAAAAGCTGGTGGTGGTGGGACTTTGAGTTTGGAATTTGGAGTGCTCAGCCAATTGACAAATGATCCTAGTAAGTGGCAGCTATCTATTCTTAGCTCCAGTAGTTTTATCTTTCTATCTTGACTTGACTCTTGGCTTCTAGTTGTCTTCTTAAAGTGTCTGCTAGCTCTTGGGCTTCACTGATAGATTTAGATACATTTTGTCGCAGCCTCTTATGGCCAAAGTTTGTGTTCCATTTTCTTCGCTTTGTGCTTATTTAAGATTATATGCAGCACTTACTAATTATAAGATCTCTTTATGTATATTTCTGCAATGGTGGATCTTCATTTTGTGGCTGTTGTACCATTTATGTCTTGGTCTAGCAATATCATGTCATAAGAAACTCTACACAAAGTTATATTCCCTATGATTTGGCATACCTGCCTTTTGTCTTATTCTTTCTGCTATCTGCAGATTCCTCACTTGAGACCTGCTGAATATAAGAGAACTGGTAATGCAGCAGAAGTGTTATGTTCTATATTGGGCAAAAGGCAGAAATATACATAAAGAGAGAGAACTGGTAAGCAGCAAAAGTTTAGCATTCTAGCAGACTAAGGAGGCCAAGCCACAGGAGGAAAAACAAATATCCAAGTGCTAGAGTACATTGAAATTATTTGCTATCCAGCTTCAATAGTTAGATTTCATGGAACAATTAATGACTATTGTAAATGTATTTTGGTGGCTGTAATAACAGAATATATGTATTTTTAATGAGTGAAATGACTTTTGGGGTTTTCAGAATGAATGAGAACATCAATGAATGGCAGGAACAAACTTATATGTGTCATCTGAAATACAAGGCAACAACTAACTTGAAAAACAATATGTTGTTTGAGCAACAGAAAAACAAAAGAATAGAAAAACAAATCTATTGTTCTATATGCGTTCAGACAACATAAAATTGTATCTTAAATGCAAGTTTAACAAAAAATAACTGTCTTCTGTTATGAGTTAAAACAACAGATGATTGTAATTGAAATTTGTTTACAACAACAATAAACTGTAGTTGAGAACCAATACAAACAACACATAATTCTTAGTACTGTCATTGAAATGGGAATGAAACCACAAAAGTTAAAGAACTCTGTTGTTAGTCTTCACGTTTGCCAATACATTTCTGTTGTCTGAAATCTTCATAACACACACATGTATATGTGAGGAATCAATCAGACAACAGAAGACCAAAAACATGTCTGTCGTCTGATTGCACTCAGACGACAGAGTTTCTACGTCGTCTAATTGCACAAGAGACGGCAGCGCCTCAGACGACAGAAAATCATGCAATCAGACGACAGATATTATCTGTCGTCTGATTAACTTTTTGGCATAGTACAGCAACAAGGTAAATTATCAGCCCATATATTTCTTTTGTTGTCAATGACCACATTCTATCACTGTATATGACTCTTCCATGCTACCCAACACAAGGGAGGTGCGGCATTTTATTACACAATGAGCATTAAATCAAATGTTGTGCCCTGAGCCTTGAGCTTTCATCCATCTCTTTCACGTTTGATGGTGAATTGGTGATACGGATATATTGCTTTTTTATTTTTTATTTTTGAGATGGTTTGTTTTGTATGTAGATTGAAACCTTAAATAAAAAGAAAAAGGAAAGTTGTTCTGGGTAATTAAATAATGGGTTCTTGCCCAAAAGCACCAAAATGAGCCAAACTTTTCCTACTTACTCCAGCACCAGATTTTTTTTCCCACATACACAATTTCACACAAAATGACCATTTTACCCTCAAGTCAATTAAATAATTACAACCACTACCACTAAATATCAATCTTTCTCTAGCTAGTCCCGATATCTCTCTCCCTCCCTCCATCCCTTCCTACTGACCTCCGGCTTCGGCGCAAGAGCCAAGCCGTCTCCAGCTCTGGCGCTCGACCCAGGCAGTCTACCTCTCTCATCTAGACTCGGGCCGCCCACCACAGCGTCATCACCAGAGGAATCGACCTCGACGACTCGGTCCAGATCGGAGTCGACCTCTACGACTGGCTAGTCCTAATCCAGATTGGAAGAATGCTGAACCTGAAGGAAGTGAATCGGAGATTGGGGATGTTGACCAGGCTCCTTCGCCTCCTCCAGCCACCACTTCTCCGTAGATCACAGTGCCGAATTCGAAGTCGACGACTTCTCCGCCAACGATGACTGCGGTTCCACTCCCAAGTCCTCCTCCGCCGCAGCGATTCATCGAACACCTCGAGCTACAGGTCCACCGGTAGCCTCCGGGAGCTCGATCTCATCCCCTCCGATGCGGTGATTGACCTCCTCAACATCACAGAGCCGGGTACTTGAGTGAGTGCATCCAGGAGCGTAAATCAATTCTCTGGGTGCCCAAATCACTCTTTCGTTTTTGATTTTAGGATCAGATTGTTATTGGATTCTAAGGCTTATTCATTTCTGGATAGATTGGATTTGACAGAGTTTTGCATTAGGATTCGATTTTGGACATTTGGTTTTTTGTTATTGAATGCTGTATCAGAAGCTTGGTTAAAAAAAAAAAAAAAGGTTTAGAAGCATGATTTTTTTTGTTATTGGCTTAAAAAGAAAGTTCTATTGGGGCAAATAGAGGTATATTAAATGTCTATTAGGGGGCAATAGACGTCTAATGGGGGGCAATATATATTTTCAATCGATATTATCTCCTCGTTTTTTTTCTTTAATCAACATTTTATTTGTCTAAATTTAAGGAAATTAGTTTCAATTCCGGGGATCGAAAGTTCTATTGGAAGACAATAGACGTCTATTGGGGGGCAATAGACGTCTATTGCCCCTCTATTAGCACTACCACAAAAATTGAATCAGACGACGCCTCTCACACGACGTATCATACTTTTCCGTCGTCTGATTAATTTTTATTTTTTCAGACGTCGTTTTTAAAAAATGTGTCGTCTGATATGGACTTATGAATTAGTTCAGAAGGCGTTTAAGGACAAAACCGTTGTGTGATGCTTAAAAAATTGAGCGGCAAGTTTCCCACCGTGTAAGTGGTGCCAAACCCCATTCAAACCCCAAATTTTTCCCCTAACATCTATTAATCATACGACGAAAAATAATAAAACTGTGGTCTGATCAATATGTTTAGTTGAAGGAGGGAGATTTTCCACCGCTATTTTTCTCTACCTCCCTAAAGAGGGAAGTCAAATTGATTGGAGACAAATCTCAAATTTAAAATGGTTGCATTCAGACAACATTTTTATAAAATTTTGTTGTGTGAGTATTTGTCTAAATTAATATAGCCGGGCTTGAAGCCCTAGCACTCGAGCAAAAAAATGACAAACATACCCATAGCTCCTCAATCTCTCGACAGCGCTTCACTCTCTCTCTCTCTCTCGACAACTATCAGTGCCTCCTCACTTCAACCATATCTCTCTATTCTACACGGTGTCAAAATCCATCAAGTCAAAACCTAGACCTCTCTCCTCTTTCCCTACAGCCAAAATCTCACTCTCCCAAATCCTCTCTCTTCTTTGACAAACCCCAACCAAAGCTCTTTCTCTTCGACAAACCCCGACCAAAGTCATCTCTCCCTCTGGCTAGGTTATTCGATCTGTGAAATAGCAAAGGGAAGAAAACCCTAATGGGTAGCCTCTAGGGTTCTTCAGATCTTTCAGCGATGGTGATTGTTGCTTTCGTCGGTGGTTACAACTTTGAAAACAAGTTGTTTGACATCGCCGGATTTGGGTCAATACAACTTTGAAAGCAAGGATTTGGGTCTCTCTGCTTTCTCTTCCACGTCGCCGGCTTCATTTCTGAGATGCAAGAGATCGGTCTCCAAGAAAATCTGCTCCGTCATGGCGCCACAGCAATCGGAGCGGAAGCCAGCCACTACTGGCTCGGTTAGTTTTTTCCATTGATTTGGTGCTTTGGGGTTAATGGGATTCTTTGTTTTCCGGTTTTTGATATTGGGTTTTGGTTGATTTTACAGTTCGAGACGGGAATGACAATGACAGAGAAGATATTGGCTAGGGCTTCTGAGAAACCCGAATTGAGCCCAGGTGACAATGTTTGGGTTAACATTGATGTTTTGATGACCCATGACGTGTGTGGCCCTGGTTCATTTGGAATCTTCAAGAAAGAGTTTGGACAGAATGCAAAGGTAGCTTCATTTTTCAGCTAATAAGATCATTGCATTGATCACCATATAGACAATGTATGGTGTATATATATGTATATCCGTTCTTCCTTTCATTTAGCTCATAGTCTTTGTCATCTTTGTATTGCTGCGTGTTCTGTGAAGTTATTTAATTGCTACTTCATTGTTTTGGCATTGTAGGTTTGGGACAGAGAAAAGATTGTAATCATACCTGACCATTATATATTTACTACTGACGAACGTGCAAACCGTAATATGGATATCTTGAGGGATTTCTGCACGGAGTAGAACATCAAGTACTTCTATGATATCAAGGATCTTGGTAACTTTAAGGTGTGGATTTGAAGTTTAATTTTATGTCGATTTGCTAGTGTATATTTTCTTATGTGTTATTCTGTTTTTGCATCAGACGTTAACTTTAGTTCACAATTTGGCAGGCTAACCCAGATTACAAGGGCGTATGCCATGTTGCTCTTGCTCAAGAAGGTCATTGCAGGCCTGGAGAGGTACTTTTCTTTAAAAATCCCACTATTATTTTATGGCTATATGATGCAAAACAGCAATAAGACATTTTGTGTTGGCTTCAGGTGCTGCAAGGTACAGATTCTCACACCTGCACCGCTGGAGCTTTTGGACAATTTGCTACTGGAATCGGGAATACTGATGCAGGTTTCGTATTGGGCACTGGGAAGCTTTTGCTCAAGGTTTGCGGATGTTGCATTTTTGTTTTCATTCTCTCTAATCTCATGTCTGATAGATTTTATGCAAATGACATGATTCCACGGCTTTAGTGTCCAATTAAATTTTATTGGTGAATAAAGGTCCCCTGCCCCCTCTTCGTCGGTGATTGTTGTCCGGGCCCTAATTTACACTTATTGTTTGACATCTAATTGACTTGGACTTTTGGGGTTTTTAGTTGTGCTTGTTATTTTGTTATTCTATTTGATCAAAGTTGATCTTTTTTTTTAATTTTTTTATTTCCTTTTAACATCAATTTGATCAATTAATTTCTAGATTGCAATACTAGTGGAGATTGAGGTTGTCTTTAATTGAAATTAAAATTCCAATATGTTGTTCATGTACTTTGGACTCGAGTACAGTTGGAGTGGCAATTGAAACTCCTAAGATTCTTGATTGATTATCTGTTTGATTGTTAAGTATATATGAAATTTCTTGTTCAAGAATCTCTTAAGTTCCATTTTGTGTTGAACATAGAATTCTCTGTAATGCTTGTGGATAATTTTCTATTGAACTTAGAAAAAATTCATGCCCACTTGGCCCCATGTCTATACTAGTTGAATTGATGGTACAAAGTTTATAGCAATTGGTAAGTTGTTTTTGGCTGTGATGGTAAATTGTGTGCTACATTAAGTTTAGTTGTCTTTTTGTTCATTTTGCAGCCTACCACAGAAAATGGTACGCTGAATTTCTGGTATTGCTGCTTGTCCCAATCGAACTACAGTATCGGTTAATTGGGTTAGTGAGTCTTTTTCTTCCTATGTTCAGGTTAGTCATTGTAAACTGTCCTACACCATTGTTATTTGAAAATGATTGTCATAATATTATTTATTTATCAGGAAAGATTGCTACCTCTACTTGTCCACCTATTTACATTACAATCAGATTGATTTCATTTTTATTGCACAGAAAATTCATGCAAGGTTCAATACCATGTTGTTACTTCCATTGAATACTCTATTTAAGTGTTTACATTCCACAATTTAGTTTATTCTCTTCAGTATTATGAATCCTTGCTTTACTTAATGCTATTTGCTTTGTATAATGTATGTAATTTCGTGCCTTGCACTTTTGATTGATATTAATGTAAATATTTGTGATTTCTTGCAGAAAGTTACATACTCATCTATAGTTTTTTACTTTGGAATCAATTTGTATAGTATTTCCACTCTTTGAATAATATTATGACAATCATTTTTAACTGATGGTAGATAGTGATCATGGACTAATTGCTTATGTGCTAATAACTTTGTTTGATGATTATTCAATGTCTTTGTACTTGGATCAAGTGAAGCTTGCAAAAATAAAAAAAGCAAATTACTTTGTTAACTTGGGACAGCAATAGAGAATGACTCATAGTAGCTAAAATTGTTTTCTTTTTCAATATAATTAGGATAGACAGGTCTGGTTTATTACCTTTTTTTCACAACTGCCATGGAACTTTTGGTTTTTGGTTTCCCTTCTTTTTACTAAGACATGTCTTCATGTATTTATGTGCATCTACTTCGTATAAGTTATTTTGGCTGACGGAGTCTTCAATATCAGTTGCTTTCTTAGTTGATTAACATAAACATTCTGCTATGCATGTTTGGTGCTATCTTGAGTGATATTCTCCATCAAATTAAGACGAGGAAGCCTTGTCTACTGCAACATGTGGTGCTTGTTTGGGCTATCAAAATGTCAAATGAGCTCTCTTCTTTCAATAGTTGACATGGGGTCTATGGATTTTTCTAATGGATTGAATATTGAATGTTTAAATATTTAGTCATGCTACTTCCAGGCTGAGAAATAATGCCCATTTAGCTTTCTTTATATGTCAGAAGAATTCCTGCTTTCTTGTATCTTCCTGCATTGCAAGTTCATGCTGATGAAATGTCACATGCAGCTTAAAGTAAAGCCAATTTGAGTTGTATTCAATGCGCTTATTACTGCATGTGGTCAATCAGGAGCAGTTGACCATGCTTTTCATGTCTTAGAAGAAATGAAGGCAGAGACGACACAGCCTATAAAACCTGATCACACAACTGGGACAATGAAGATGAGCTCGATAAGATCACACAGCCTATAGCACTATATCTTATTCTTCAGCTAATCTAGGCTCTGTGGAGGCAGTAATCTTTTTGATAGCGCAACTTCTTTGCATATCTTAGCTTCCACATGCATGTGATGGGTTAGTGCTTGTAGGAATTACAGAAAGAGAGCAAAAAGCTCCCACAGAAGCTTCTAAAGCTAGACTCCAATGAGGCCATGAAAGCAACAAAGCTAGACTCCTTAAGAAAATTTCTGGATGTATATTGCTAGGAGAGTAGTATTAGATGTACTCCTTTTGTAGATGAAAGATTACCTTTGCACAATCTATTTTGGTGCATGATGTGGATTATAACAATTTTTTCTATATATTGATTAGCTACTATTAATTTGATCAGTTTTTTTTTCAGTTTCAGCATAAACAATGCATTGAATCATTCTATTAGGACAACAATAACCACCAAAAACTGTCGTATGTGCACAATATTCACAATGACCCAAAAATAAAAACTGTCGTCTGAATGAAAGTCACACAACGGGCATAAAATAAAGCGACATCTGAATCGCCATCATACAACAGTTTCTAAAGTAACCCGTCTTCTGAAGAATAGTCACGCAACAGCTAATGCTGTCGACAGGCTGCCGACATGCTGCCGAGCTCTTCACACGACGGTTCCCTACAATCGACCTTCATCAGACGGCGCCTCGATATATGACGGTTTGCCTTCATATCAGACGACGGTTTTTAGCCGTCGTCTGATTCAATTTTTGTAGTAGTGTAGGGGGTAATAGATGTCTATTGAGGGCAAAAAAACTTTCCGATGAGATTTTCAGCAAATTCCTGTGGGCGGCAGCCGGTGACCGAATTCCGGCGAAAGTTGGCCGAATTCCAGCGGCCGGTGACGGGCTCCGCCGAAGTCTCCTATGGTTTCTCTCTCTTCTATTTTCTCTATCTCTCTCTCTAAGTAATAAAGGGGTGAGGGGTAAAATGTTATTTAAAAAAATTTAAAAAAATAAAAAAAAATCTTAATGGGGTATTAGGGAAGACTCCCTTAGAGTGTATTGGGTAAGAGAGAATTAAAAAAACTTAATGGGGTAAGTGGGAAAAAAATCCCTAGATATGGGGTAAATGGACAAAAACCCTTAAATAATTGGACTAATTTTATTTTACAACGTTTTACTTTGCAGTTAAAAGTATGGCATGATTGATCATCCTTGGCCCTTTATTTTTATTTGCCTTTGTTGAGAAGTGCATTCTCACCAGTTTATCAGTTTTTCTTTAAACAAGTTATCTAGAATCAAACTTTTGGTATATCTCCTGCTTTTACAGTTTCTCCATATTGTGTAAGAAGGTTTTACAAGTTATGCCAAACTGATGTGTTTTGTTCACCTTGTAAAGATTGAGATTCCATGGTTTCTGTGTGTTATACAGGGCACAAGCTATACTCATAAGGTTTCTGCTTCTGATAATCTTATAAGCTTGTAGACTATATTCTTTGGGACTTCGGGTTTTCCGTCAGCATCCAATAAATTTCTTGTATTCTCCATTCAGGTGTCTGTATCGAGTCCACCAGTTCAGCAAGTTGGAGATGTTTATATTATGCCAACCAGAGGAGAGTGACTTTTACCATGAAGAGCTCATAAAAATTGAAGAAGATCTATTCTCATCACTAGGATTACACTATAATTGAGGACTTGTACACAGCCTTCTCATTATTCACATGATTTGGTTTCTGTGTTTTTGGTAATGTTGAGTTTCTGGACAGAACTTTGGACATGGCATCTGGGGATTTAGGTGCACCTGCTTATCGTAAATTTGATATCGAGGCATGGATGCCTGGTTTAGCGCGGTTTGGTGAGGTATTGTGATGATCTCTCTCTCTCTCTCTCTCTCTCTCTCTCTCTCCCCCTCTCTCTCTCTCTCGTGATGATCTCTCTCCCTCGCTCTCTGTGTTTGATTTGATAGCAATAGTTTCTTTCCCATATCACCAATGGTCCAACCTAGCTCAAATGGTTTATGGCAGTGTTTGTTTGTTGTTGCTTAAAATTAAATGACCCTGGAGTTTTCAAAAGCTTTTTTCCAGGATTCTAACTCTAATTTCAATTGTGATTTTCATACTCTATGATTGGGAAACTACGGCGTGAAGCTTTCTTATGGTTAATTTGAGAATTAGGATTTTTTTTACAGTTTGACTCTAGAGTCAAAAGCCAATTAGAGCCATGCTGCCTGGTTTAGACTGTTTTTTTTAGTGGAACACAAATAAGCAAGTTAATTTGAATCGATTTATAGCATTTTGAAGAAAAATTGATTGCTGCACTTCAAAGCTTTAATGGTCAAATATTCACTTTCAAGCTTTGATTTTTCTACTAGTCCTCAAATTTTACATAAGATTTTGTTAGAATAAAATCCCAAAACTAATGGGTTTAAAGGGGTCAAAAATCTCAAAACTAAGTTTGAACTCAGGGATTGGGCAATTTTTTCTGCAAGTTGGAAGCTGGAGGAAGACCAGAGATTCAGAATTTATAACTAGGACTAACAGCTAACAAAATGAAACTACAGGGGTGAAAGTGACAAAAAAAAAAAAAAAAAACTTAAAAGACTAATGGGTCGGATGACAGGATCTTAGGTTCACTATGCTAGAAGATTTGTGTTTGATTTGATCTGTAAGGATATAAATTGTAGAGCTTTTCTGAAATCTTGTAATTCCATACGAATGGTGGACAGATATCAAGCGCATCAAACTGTACAGAATACCAAAGTTGGTGTCTTGGGATCCGGTATCGTTCTTCAGAACCAGCATCTACAAATCCTAACAAGGGTAAAGGCAACCTCTCTCCACCTCAATTTGTTCATACATTAAATGCAACAGCATGTGCAGTACCACGAATGATTGTCTGCCTGCTGGAAAATAACCAGCAAGAAGACGGCTCTGTCGTTATTCCTGAGCCATTGAGACCATTTATGGGTGGCATAGAGCTTATACAACCTAAATCTAGATAGGATGGTAAGATTGTTGCACTTATTTCTAATTTGCAAATTGTTGTTGACGGATATTCTTTGGTTACAGTCTTACAGATCATGCATAACAAAACAAATAAATAAATAAATAAAAAGTTGATCCTCTTTTTTTATGTGTTCTGTACTTGATGTTTTGTTATAGATTGAGGGAATCACACCATTGTAACAAGCCTTGTCCTCTTGGATTTAATCTGTTACATATGATGATTGAACAAAGAGCAAATCTTGGATTTATGTTGATTTTCACAAGGAATGTTGCAAGACTGAAGGGTTGACTGGAGTTGGAACTGCTGTAATGGTGATTGTGCTCTCTAAAATTTGAGTCTTGCTAATCAGAATGAATTACCAACCAACAATGAGAACTAAACTCCTAAGTCCTAACAAGATAGTCTCTCACATTTTGAGAAGATTAAAGTCAATTACATTCTTGTTTATTTTCAGATTTGACAAAGGAGAGGTTCACTACAACAAATCTGGGTATTAATGACCACAAATTGGTCACTGAAACTAACAAATCTGGTCACTAAATATGGTTAGTGACCAAATTTGGGTGGTCACTAGGTGGTCATTATAGGTCCCTCACTAATTCTATTTAGTGACCAACAAATGTAAGTTGGTCACTAATTCAAAATGTCTTTAGTGACCACGGTCTTATGGTCACAAATAATAATAGCATTAGTGACCTACAAATTCATCACTAAAGGTGTTACCAATGGTCACTGAATTGCAAAATTTTGGTCATTGAAAACCATTCATTGACATGCTTTTAGCAACCATATTGCTAGATCATTGGTACTTTAGTAACTAAATTGGCAATTTCCTGGTTGTTAAAACAAACCTGGTCATTTAGTGCGTCAATACAAATCAAAGTAGCCTTCAATACTCCAACACCACAAAATCAAATGTACTCAAAAACCAGTTATATATCAATATTAATACAATATAAGACATGTATCTTTATCCTGAAATACTAATTAAATTTGCAAATCCAAAATATACAAATGTCAATATCCATCCTTAATAGCAATTTCAAAATAAATTGAAATACATACAAGTCTTCCTAGAAGTTCAATAAGCCTTCAATGGTAGTTTGCAAGATGTACTTTTTTGAAGCTTAGACCAATCTGCAATATAACAAAACATATACAACAAGTTATAATCTTCATCCTAATGTAGGTAAGACCTGCATCTAAGAAAGGCCTAGTATTCACTATATACACTAGCTAATTATATTTCCTTGATATAATATAATTGCAACAGCACAAATGAATCATGTATGCATACCATCAGTTTTGAGAGGATAGCTACGCCGTCAATTTAAGTAAAAGTATGTCAGTATAATTTTGTCTTGCCTTTAGTGCCTCCAACTCTTCATTTTGTGCAGTGGCTCCAGCCTTCACTGCCTCTAACTCTTCATTTTGTGCAGAGGCGCCAGCTTTGACTATCTCTAACTCCTCATTGCTGAGCTGCAGTAGACTTTGCAACCATCAACTCACTCTGCAAGTTGCATTGCTTGTCTTTCTGCTTGATTTGCCTCCCTCACTTGAGCACGATTTGCTGCATATGTAAAATGAATCAGATCAAAATTAATCAGACATTATCTGAATTTGAGATACACCCGCATAGAGATTAAAAAAAAAAACTGATCTGAAAGAACTTAGGAGAGTATGACCATAGAAATTAAATATGCACATAAAGATACCCTCCTAGCATATGAATGCACATGCACTCACAGATCAATTGGCAAGCAGGGATAATCAGCGAGAGATCGATGTAGTTTTTAAATTTCCAGTTTGGGTGACAGTTTCTACAACCTAAGCTCATCAACCAGTGTCAAAATGGGTGAAAAAGTGACATGCTGATTGATCCGCCTAAGACTCTAAAATTCTAAAAGACAAATAGAGAAGGTTTCTTAATACATATGTATAATTATGTAGATCACCATGTATGATACCTTGTTGTAGAGATGTTCATACGATTCTTCATACTTGGCTCTAAGTGCTCCTCTCTTTTTGAAAAACTCTTCCTCCAGTTTATCAAGTTTCCTCTGCAAGTTCAAAAATCAAGTACCATGTATTAAACAAATTGAAATATTTAACTACTTCATCAAATAGTTTTTATAACTCAATAACAATCATTTCATTAGTGGCATTCCTGTTGGTATCTAGTATTAAACAATTTGAAATAAGACCAAATATATTGAGATGAATAAAAATAACAGTTATTTAACAACCAAAAAACAGAGTTAGTCTGAACTACCAAAATTTGAGCCAAGATACTGACTTAAAATAACATATAAACCACAAATCAACAATAACAGTGCTCCAAATAATGAAGCATTAAGAACATAAAAAATTTGACCACTCAAGATAGTGATAATCATGCCTGGATATGTCCAAGGCTCCTCAGGATCACAGAGTTATGTCCATCTAAAATCTGCATCTTATCCTGTGCAAATACCAAAACCCCCAACTAATCAAACATGTAAACCGCAAATAGGGGAATGGAAAGCTAATGGTGATAAGCCAACAATAGTGAAATATCAGTTTTTTTTATAAAAAAAATATGTAATTAGGTTACTAACATTGAAAGTGCGCACTAGCACTGCCTGGTCATTGAGAACTCCTCCAGAGGCAAGATTGGATATTCTGATAGGCGAACTACCGAGGAGAGAGGTGGCGGAAGTTGGTCCACTATAAAATAAATACAATAAAAATTGAGAGAGAGAGAGAGGATGATGAGCCTATTAAATATTAAAGGAGAAAAAAGGTTCTCTTTACTTTTTTGCAAACCATGACACAACATGGGGAATGACCTCTCGAATGGTTGACTAGGAAAGAAAAATGTCAAGAACATAAGAAAAGAAAAAAGAGGAATATCTCAGTTACTCAGTATAAAGGTCCAAACATCAAACAAACACAGAATCTGGGAATTTAAAGAACACATGTATCATGAGCTCACCCAATAAGAATAAATAAGAAACCACAGAGTCAAATAACAAAAGTAAAGAAGTGTGAGGGTTCTTTTGAATTAAGCAAGACTAGGCCAAAATTAACTCAATAACTTGATGTTAATGAGAGAATCTTGTGCGTGATTCAGATATTGAGTGAGGCTCGACAGCGTGAGGACGGTATGGGAGCTAGAAACACACTGCGGTGAGAGAATTTGGGGATTTTTGAATTGAGGTTTCTGGAAGATGAGTTTGAAGGGGGGTTTTTGGGAGGATAATGGCTAAGAGCTGGGTTCTGTGCTTAAAGGTTTGGAAGCTTGAAGAGTTGGAGACTTTTGGATATTGCTAAGCTTTCTGGGTTATTGCTTGATGATCATTTCAGTTCCAAATCTCTCCTTTTATAGGCTCAATTGGAGGGGTGTTATGGTGGCTCAGGGCCTTTGGTTTTTTGGGTAAAATGCTTCTCTTTTAGCTCATACAGGATTTCTGCCTTAAAGTCTGGGAAATTAGAGCTTACTTGAGAAATGGAGTTTTGGGACAAGGAGAAGATCATTGTAGCTGTGGGTGGAGGTTGCAGCAGAGACGGCTGCAGTGGCACGAAACCTAGAACGAGGTTGACAGGGAGGCTTGGGAGGTGTGAGCTCATCGTTTAAGGGGGAAGGAGATGTCCATCCACCGGTCGGGAAATTTCCTTCTTGCCAACTGATAGGGAAGATCGATGTTTCTCCTGGATCTTTGGGTTGACTGGTATATTAGGAGCTGCGGGGAAAAGGAAAAGAAGATAGAAGAAAGACGGTGAAAGCTGGGCTATCCTATTTCTTTTGGGTTTGGGCTTTTCTTTGGGCTTTGGGTTTTGAGGAAAAAAGGTTGACCCAAATTCTACATTCACCAATTCGCTATTGATTTACATTACCGGGCTTGGATCTCGAGCCCAAGATCGAGACCACCGACGATGCTAAATCAATAGACGAGCGTAGTGTGTTTCTGTAACCTTCCACACCACACCCACTTCTGCAAGCCCCAAAAATGCATGGATGTGGCTTGGGTCCACATCTAGGGTGCGTTTGCTTGGCGGGTTAAAATTGAGAGACGGGTATAAAATTCTATAATCTTACAGAATTTTATACAAATTGCGTGTTTATGCTAAAATATGTCGCGAAGACATATTTATTTGCCTTGTGATTTTTCAAGTACCAACATTAGCCCCCTTGATTATGTGGGCTGCTTGAAGCATGAAGTGGGCCGCATAATCAAAATGAGGAAAAATCAGCCCAACCTACAATTTCTTAGGTGGGTCAGCGTGAGAGGCCTGCTCTTTTCTTTTTTCTTTTCTTTTTTCTTTTCTTTTCTCTTCTCTTCTTCTTTTGAACAATAACGTGTACAGGCTCCACAGTTTCACCTCCTCTTCCCGCTTAAGGAGTGTTGAACTCTTCGCGTTCTGCTTGACACCTTGAGCTCGCGTTCTTCGAAGATTCCAGAGATCCTTGTACCCACTGAGCTTTCGGATTCGAGGTATTCCTTTCCCCTCTTTCGAAACCCTAAAATTCTTCTCTTTGTCTTCTTTTCTTTTCTTCTGCGTGTAATTGTTGTATTCTTCCTCCTACTGCGGGGAATTGCGATTCCTTTTCTGCTGCAGGGATCTATCTTGCACCTCTTCCAATTCGTGGATTTGATTGCATGCCCCTTTTCACCTAAGGTAATCTTGAATCCTTGGGACTGTTGAATTGGGTAATTAAATTTTTGTTGTTGAATGGCTTATGCATGCAGACGGGTTATGGGTCATTGGGATGTCTTGTGGTGGCTTGAATCAATTTTTCGTTGCTATGATTGCTGCTTGTTTATTCCCAGTCTTCCTCTAACCTGACCTTGGATTGACCTCGCTTGAGCTCCTTTAATTTTTGCCATCTGATCATATCAACCTGATAAGCTGCGTTTTTGTTTCATGGGTAGTGATGCAACGCTGCAGAAGACTTCACGATTGACTTAAAATAGCAATTTATCTTTCCCCCCTTTTTTTTGGTTATGCTTGGTTGCATAGTGTCCCTCCATCTTCGTTACATGACCTTTACCCGAATCACAGCAGCTGAACATCTCGTGGAAGATTTGTGGTCTGCCTACTTTACGAGCTCTCTTATTTTCATTCTTGGATTTAGTTTCCTCAGGATCACCAGAGCTAACTTTCTCTGTAAATACACATGTGTAAGTATATTGTGCCTGTGGAGCACGTATTATAAAGGGGTGTGAGGTTTTAGCTTGAGCGTTTATGTGTGTCAACTATTTCTTAAGATTGCTAGATAAGTGCATGTACGCTTGGAGTTTTCTTGAAAACACAGTTCCTCTGTCGTTCATTTCTCCCTGTTTTTGTCTAGTCACATCAGTCGACCAAACCCTCCTCTTTTTTGTGTTGCTTGCGTATATATGTATGTGAGCGTCGTGCATGTGTCTGAGGTTGATACCATGGAGGGGAAAAGGTAGTTGCGGCTTTACCTTGGGATAGGCATGTGTGTGCTTGGGGCTGATCAAGAATAGCACCTCATTGTCTATCCGTTTTGTATTTTCTTTCTTTTCGTGCATGGGCTGACTTATTAGGATACATCCATTTTGAGTAAGGCACGAATATGTCACATCTTGGCTTGGCTTGTGCATTGCTTGACTGCCATGGCCCTTTTTTTTGTGTGTTGTATTTCAATTTATTTTCTGCTTTGGATGTTCCTGTTCTGTTTTTCATTGGGGGGAACAGTTGCATGCATCGGCACGCGGGGCTGTGTTTGCTTGGTTGTTATAATTTGCTTGAAAGCGATGCACCGATGATGAATTTACCACCATATATTACAGTGATGTGACATATTTTGGCATGGTGTTGCATTGTTAATGTATGATTACGCTTGGCATTCTGCCTGCTTGTTGGTGTCGGATAGGGGTTACCATGTATTAGAAAACCAATCGCCATTGCTCACAGGTGTTACATTTTTGTTTTGCAGGAGGGCTTTGTTTTGTTTGCAATGGCTCAAGCTTCTGAGTCTTCTCAGCCTATTGAACTTCGTGACCACCACTTCTCTCTGGAGGATGGTCTCATTCCTACTTCCACCGCGGGGGGTTATGAAAGTAGCTTAGAGGAGGCATCTCATGAATTTTCTGGGCACTTTGTTTCTCGCAAGTTCATATCCAGGTTGCTTGTTGAGAGGGAAGAGTACCCTACAATGCCTATATGTTTCTGATATCCTGCGAGGACCACTGTGGGTTGGCCGAACTAGGTCAGCTTCGAGGTACAACAGGAAGTGTTTGAAGAGGCCCTTGTTGGAGCTGGAGTGAAGATTTCACTGTTTATTTCTGGCTTTTGTGAGGTTTACAAAGATGACATTTGCCTTCGCCATGTGGTGCGAAGATGGAGGTTTATTCAGACTGGTAGGACTAGGTTGTGTCCGAAAGCCAATAGTGAGAACAAGAGACTACTCCGCAGTAACACTGTCTTGGGTGTCATGTTTAGACTTAACCTTCCCTATACTGAGGTATATTCGAATGGCATGAAGTGTGTGGTTGGTCATCTCAAGGGTGGCAAAGGTGGAGGTGATTCCGAAGTAGAGTTGCCAGCTGCTAGAATGGAGAAGGGTGGCAAGAGCGTAACAAAGGGTAAAGTCAGGGCTTCCGAGGGTAGAGGAGAAAGTAAAAGGAAAGTTTTCCGCTTCAAACCTAAGGTGGCAAAGGATCGCATCCATCCTCCAGTAATCAAGAGTGCCTTTGGTGTCAAAGTGATACTGCCATCGAGTTTGGCTGGTGAAAAAGGGAAGAAGAGGAAAGCTGCTTCTACCTTGAGACCGCGTGGGGTTACTAAGAGAAAGGTTACAGATGATGCCTCACCTGTTGTCCTCAGGCGGAGCTCTCGCGTTGCTAAGATGAGTTTTTATAAACCTACACCGTCATCTAAGGGCGCTGCTCATGTTGATCTTAGTGACGCGCCAAGTGACTACATCGAAGGTAGCCCCCTTAGTGATAATGTCAGTACACATGAGGAAAATGAATCTGATACTTATGAGGGAGAGACATGCGATGACAGTAGTTAGGTATCCTTTTCTGGCACGATCTTCTTCTTCTTCTTTTTTGGCTGCATGACGTGCGATTTACTTGATGTTTTCCTTTCCTAATAGGCGGAATCCCTTGGAGATGAGGATGATCAGGTGAGTTTATATGCTTGGGAATTCTGTGTAATTTTGTGTGAGGATACTTGCTTCTTTACATGTTGCATGTTGCTACATGACCTTGGTATTTGCTCTTGGTATGGTGTCTATGCTTGAATAATAACTTGTTGCTTTTTAGGGTAATCCAAACGTAGCTTTAATGGAAGAGGATAGCTGCGGTGATAACTGTACTCTTGCATGAGTTATTATTTTTTGTTTGTGTAAAGGTTGAGCTGTTGCCTCGCAGGGAGCTCATGCTGCTATCTCGATGGAGAATCACGAGCATAATGTTAGTGGGATACGTGACCAAGGCTTTCTGCATTTTTTCTCTTCTTCTTCTTCTCTTTTTTTTTTTTTTTTGGTAAACATTTCCTTTGCATGTGACTTGTTAGGTGGCTGGTGCTGGTGCTCTAATGAAGGAATCTGCTGTAAATGTTGGTCCTTGTGTAGATAACTGTAACAAGCAGGTGTGAAAAGTTGGTATAACATTATTTGGTGTTGACTGCAGTGAGCTTCGTGTGGCATTTTTTTGACATTTTGCTCGTATGTGACTTGTTAGGACGTTGGTATCAGTGGCTCGGTGAAAGAATCTGCTGCAGACGATAGTCTTTGCGAGGATGACCATAATGAGCGGGTATGTAGTGTTCTGAATTGTTATTGCATGACTTGGCGCTGACTGCGGTGCCTTTTGGATACAACTTTAGCCCTCATGATTATGTGGAGTATGGGAAGAGATAGATAGTGGAGTATGGGAAGAGATAAACAGAGTCCACATAATCAAGTTTTGCTGCGCGTTTCTTATGAATCTTTCACTCTTTTTTTGTTTTTTGTAGGGTGGATCATTTTTGTTGACAGTTGGAGGGACATCATTTGAGCCCCATCTCCCTGAGACATCACTGAGGGACGAAGGCGTTACTGCTGCAATCTTGGTCAGTATAGGGGTTCCGCTGTGCGTTGCCTCCGCTTGTTCTCTTGCTCTTTGACACTGAGGATCGCTTGAGTATCACTATTGATGATATTGCGCTCCTATTGAGCGGTATCTGATCTTCATTTGGGGTGGGAAAGTTCCTTCAGTTCGTGGTTCCACTCACTAAGTTTACTGAAAGGTATGGTGGAGGCAGCTTCTCTAGCTTGTTTTAGAAGGAAAGAGTGCCCGTCAGAAACAAAAATTGATTGAGGAGTTTGGTTATGTATTGCATAGCATGGAGATTGAGGAGCAATTCGAACATAAGATCAGACTATGCTTTAGTGTTTTCAAATCAATCCCTTGCTTGAGATTCATTGTTCGACTAAAACTTCTGGGTAGCCTCTGTAAGTACACTTGCTTGTATCCATCGATTGCATTGAATAATTGGGATTCTTTTTGTTAATTGCATATGGCATGACTCATGAGGTGGTCTCAATATCTCTCCATGAGCTGGTTTGTGACTAGTTGCTTGACTTCGTTCTACTCATGACTTGATTCCAAGAACCATGATATTTTGCAATAGTATGTAGTTCTAACAGTGACTTGTAGACGTGAATTCTAGGATTGTATAAATGAATGTTTAGAGTATGAAAATGCCTTTTGCTTAATATTTAGCATATGAGCATAGATCTTTGCCTGCCTAATTCACTGCATAGACACTCTGTTTAAGAGCACTTTTGTAATTTTGTTGCGGGTCGCAATTGAAGACAAAACACAGCAAGTGTAGGGTAATATTTATGGAAAACTGCTTAAAAAGGTTCTGAGATTGAGTTAAAACTCTTAAATTCTAGAGTTTGGACATGGATTTGGTAAAGTTTAAGCTGGGTTCTGATGATAAATATGTATGTGTTCACCACCGCAGTAAACATAGTAAAAAGCCTTGGTTCAAGGAAAGGTTTAAATGTCAATTTTGGGTTTGAGTTGATATGGTATGCTTTTGAAAAATACTGTGTCTAAAGGATTGAATTTGTGGATCTCATATTTTGTTACTTGAAGTTGTGACTTCTCCAGGGTAGAGGACATAATTAAGTCATTGAAATTAAAATGGCAAATGGGGGCATTCAGGTAATATTATAGACACTACGACACACATCAAATTCTGTTGATCAACAACAACTAGACTAGACAAATGATATTTTAATTAGGGCTAATTACTGTTTAGTACCCTGTGCTTTTGGTCCAACATCAATTCAGTCCCCCGACTTCCAATTTAATCAAAAACACCCCCACACTATTATTTCTCCATCCAATAGATCCATTCGCCAAAAATCAGTCAATTTCAGCTGTTTTGGTGCTGACATGGAGATCCAACTCAGCCTAGGTGGGGCCCACATCAAGGCGAATTGACTAAACTGACCCTGGCTCTAATCTAACACATAGATGATCTTCCCAAATCCCATTACGGCTCCTGCCTCCCTCATTACACGATCTGAAACCCTAAAGAAAGCCCCAAATCGCATCCCTTTGGAGAAACCCAAAATTTGGAGAACACCCAAGCAATAGATGGTTGGTGAAGGAGGAGAAGGCTATATATTGAAAGCAAAGCCCTAAAATCTAGAGGAGACGGTCGATTGATAGCTGGAGAAGGTTTCGACATGGCTGATGGTGCGCTTGATGTTTGGATACCCAGAAAAACAGAGGATGGAGATGACATCCCTCATTACGGTGAGTGTGGGTTTAGTGTTTTGCATTACGGTGGTGAGGGATTAAATAATTTTTGGTTTAAGTTTTGAAATTTAGTGTTTCAATGTTTCGAAATTGGGGAAAAATGGTTTCTGGGTTTTGTTTGAATTCTTCCAACTTGGGAATAAGGTTTACGGTTTTAGAGTTTGGAATTTTTTAAAGGATTTGAAACTTTCA
>BDJD01000891.1:282659-302538 GCA_002564525.1 Rosa multiflora | reverse complement strand
GAGACTTTTGGATGTTGCTAAGCTTTCTGGGTTATTGCTTGATGATCATTTCAGTTCCAAATCTCTCCTTTTATAGGCTCAATTGGAGGGGTGTTATATATATGGTGGCTTAGGGCCTTTGGTTTTCTGGGTAAAATGCTTCTCTTTTAGCTCATACAGGATTTCTGCCTTAAAGTCTGGGAAATTAGAGCTTACTTGAGAAATGGAGTTTTGGGACAAGGAGAAGATCATTGTAGCCGTGGGTGGAGGTTGCAGCAGAGACGGCTGCAGTGGCACGAAACCTAGAACGAGGTTGACAGGGAGGCTTGGGAGGTGTGAGCTCATCGTTTAAAGGGGAAGGAGATGTCCATCCACCGGTCGGGAAATTTCCTTCTTGCCAACTAATAGGGAAGATCGATGTTTCTCCTGGATCTTTGGGTTGATTGGTATATTAGGAGCTGCGGGGAAAAGGAAAAGAAGATAGAAGAAAGACGGTGAAAGCTGGGCTATCCTATTTCTTTTGGGTTTGGGCTTTTCTTTGGGCTTTGGGTTTTGAGGATAAAAGGTTGACCCAAATTCTACATTCACCAATTCGCTATTGATTTACATTATCGGGCTTGGATCTCGAGCCCAAGATCGAGACTACCGACGATGCTAAATCAATAGACGAGCGTAGTGTGTTTCCGTAACCTTCCACACCACACCCACTTCTGCAAGCCCCAAAAATGCATGGATGTGGCTTGGGTCCACATCTATGGTGCGTTTGCTTGGCGGGTTAAAATTGAGAGACGGGTATAAAATTCTATAATCTTACAGAATTTTATACAAATTGTGTGTTTATGCTAAAATATGTCGCGCGACATATTTATTTGCCTTGTGATTTTTCAAGTACCAACAAGAAGACAATCTTACCGCTTTTCCATCTATAACTTTGGGGACTCGGGGTGGACTGAAAAAGTTGAAGAAACTTCCCCAATTATTAGTGCCCTCATAAAGCCTCTTCTCATTGAGATTTGGTGTCAAACGTGTTCTGCTATACCATTATATCTCAGTCCTACAAAGCACAAGTTTCAACCAAATTATTGTTAAGTAGATACAAAGAACCATGCAGTTGCCTTTCTGCTCATAACATAATTATAACTTAGCAAACCAAATTACTTAACATATGTAGACAAGGGAGAGATGAAGCTTACCCTATTGCTTTTCTTAAAATGGCTAAATCCTCGTCAATCATGTCATAAGTCTTTGTTAAGACAGGATGTTGAAAAAAAGGATTGTTGTCAGAGAAGAACTCACGCTTGAAACCAAACCCCCTTTGGATATCGTTTAAGAGTAAAGCAAATAATTCAGAATACAAGTTAATCGCAAAATCAACTCCTAAACTTTCTAAAATCCACAATATATAGAAGTGATAATACAAAAGAACACAACCATAGAAAGTCAAGTTATATGGGAAAAAAAATCGAACTACTGGCAACTTCTTACCAGACCCAGAAATACGAAAAGCCAATCGTTTATTTGTCGATCCTTCTTCGTAGTCTCCAGGTAATCCTTGAAATAGATATATGAAAAGCAACCTGATCAATAAAAATTAGAAATAAGGAAAATCAAACCAAATCAAAACCCAAACATTCATAACCCTAAAATTAACTCAAGTACCAAATTGCTTCATGAAACCTCTCGATTCAAACCCCAAAGTCAATTTGATTGCCAAAAAAACAAAACCCATAGTCAATAGCTCAACCATGGAGTGGAATCAGTTTTCGACAAGCCTCACGAAAGAGATACTTACAATAAGAGTAGTGGAGAAGGCAACAGGAGCAAAGGAGAAGATCTGAGTCGGAGTCAGAGTCGATGGGTATGAGTCGGAGAAGATTTGAGTTGGACTTGGAGTCAGAGTCGAAGTGAGAGAAGAACAAGATGTATATCACAATATCCATCTTTCATTCAGAAATTGGAAGCGCGCCTATAACTTGTTGGAGACTGCGAAATTTTTCGACTCTGAAAACTTGCCGCTTGAAAATTCACCAAGGAAAATGAAAAATAGTTGGTCACTAAGTCCAAAACGACAACGTTTCCCCACAAGTGTCATTAAATTTGTAGTGGCCGAACATAAGCTGGTCACTATTAATTATAGATTTGGTCACTAAGATAAAATAATTGAGCGAGAGATAGAAAAAATTTAGCCCTAACTATTTTAGTGACCAATGGGTAATGTTGGTCATTAATTCCATTCTATTAATAATCAATTATAGGTTGGTCACTATGATTTGGTAACTAAAGTCCATATTTGTTGTAGTGGTTGATGACTTGATGCAGAGTTCAGATTGATTTTTCTTTTCCTTTCGTGTCAAGTATGTTCACATGCCATAAGTCTTTTGCAAGTCCTTTTCATTACCCAATTATCATACATATCAACCGGCTAGTTGTCTGACTTGCCTCTGAAAAAGAATGTTAGGTAGCAACAGCATGAATGTCAGGTAGCAATAGCATATTTACATTATTGATAAAGTCGTATTTCCAGATAGTTGTTTTATGTCTAGCTGATTAAGCAACCCTTCTTCTGTCTTCCTTAAACAAACAAACATGATCTGCATGCACCCCAGCAATAGTTCCCTGGAGCGGCTGCAGGACTCATAGAGCTTGCCACGGTTAGAGAAGATGATGAGAGCAACCTCCTTATTGAGCTATATGCTATATATGTTCATATCAATTTCTTTGTTAGCTGGTACTTCATCAACTAGTCATATCATAATAACCTATCAAGTCATTTTCATGTGATAAATATATTAAGTCGGTTCAATTAACTAGTTTTTATTTTGTTTTTATATAGCTAATTAATCTTCATATTTTATTTTCTGTTGGTTAGAAGGAGTTTATCTTTTTTTTTTTGGACGTACTAGTATGAGTTTATCAGGTTCACTCAGTTTTTCCTGCTTTAGTTGTTTAATCTGTTTCAATTAAATTTCAATTAAATTTTAAAATGAAACAATTTTGCCTATTTTCATATCTTTTGGCTAGCTGTAGTTGTAGAGTGTAGGCTAAAAACAGAGCCAATTGTGCGCCTCGTTCTCCGCCAGCTGCACGGGACTCTCATCCCTCACTGGAAAGCTATTGACTTTTAATTCGTCGATATAGAGATTATTAATCAAGTCTTGCCCAAGTCTTTTTCAATTGCTGAAACTTTTTATCGTAGACGAACCTGCATAAAGATAGCAGTACATCAGTACTCATCTTTAAATCAGAAGTGTGCATACTGTTCAAACATCTGCGAGTATATATCGGAAGTTAGTTGTAATTGGTTTTATCATTTTTATTTGCCTAATTATTTCACTAATATATGCGCTCTTGACCTAAATTAACCTTGGACTAATTGCAGATTGATCATGGCAAGTACTACAGTTGTCCCGAATGCCATTATACCTGAATTTCTCAGCCATACAAATTATGAACATTGGAGTCAGCGGGTCAAAACGTACTTATTGTCTGAAGACCTATGGGACGTTGTGCAACCCAACACTAAGATTCCTACACCAAATGAAGATGATGATGAAAGAATTAAGGTTTGGGAAAGGAAGAAGGCGAAAGCTTTGCATATAATTCAGAATTCATGCGGGAGTGATATGTTCTCTGTTATCAGTGGAATCAGCAGCGCACAAAGGGCCTGGGCGGCTTTGAAAAAATGGTGCAAGGAAAAACAAAAAGGTAATGCTCTATTTGTCAAATGAGAGATTTTAAAATCTTATACCAAATTTCGGATATCACATCATCATTTTTAATTTAATATTTTCAGCAGAATTAATTTCTTTAAAAAATATTAATTAACAAACCACTTGGTATAGTAAGATCGGTCGAACGGCCTAGCATAAAACCCTCATGTCAAGCATTTGAGTCCCAACTTCCATCAGTTTGTGGCCAGCAGGTTTGAGGAGACTTTTGGGTTCGTACGCCTGTGGCGAGTGTTGAGATACCCTCGTAGACCTCTATCTAAATATTGACTGGGTGAGTGTGATACTAACTCGCTAATGTAACTGAAGTGCCGTGCTACCTCAATCCCGATGATGATGATCATGATGATGATAATAATAATCATAATCGATTAACAAAATTGCTATTGAAGTTAATAAAGATATGAGTCCTTGCCCAAAAGCACTAAAATGAGCCAAACTTTTCCTACCTACTCCAGCAACATATTTTTATTTTTAATAACCCAATTCAGAGTACAATGACAAATATAAATATACCCTTAGTCTAATTAAACAACTTCATTTTATGCCTTTCTCTCATATCTCTCTCTCCAGCACGATATTCTCTCATATCTCTCTCTCCAGCACCATACTCTCTCTCTCTCTCTCTCTCTCTCTCTCTCTCTCTCTCTCCCTCCCTCTCCATATCCGGTACAGATCACCGACCACCTTGCCGGAGAAAGTTTCACCTTGACATGGAGAGCTATTCTTCCAGGACGGCGACTTATTCAACCGGGGAGGCGACGCAGAAGACGCATGGCTCTACACTGTTCGACGCCGTCCAATTTGGACCGAACAACTTGCAGAACGACGGCAAGGATCTGTTGACGTGGCTCCGGGCCTCGTCGACGACACTAAGTCATCGTTGTTGCTCCCAGAGGTCGCTTTAGTCCGACTTGCGACTTCGTTGAGGAGGTCATCACTGGCTTCGATGAGATCGATCTCCACCTCTCGACCCGAGGACCTGATCTTATGAGGGCCTTAGCTCCGTTTTGCAGAACCACCAGCCGCCGTCATTTCAGCCTCGGGCTCCGGCGAGTTTGGATTTGTTTTAGTGACCAGCCAGAGTCGAATTCGATTCAGGCCTCGTCTCCACTTCGATCCTTTTTTCTTTTTCTTTTTTAAAGTAATGGGGCAGAAGCAAAGGAGAAAAAAAATTGAATGTCTATTGGGAGGCAACAGATGTCTATCGGAGGGCAATAGACGTTTCAAATTTATATAATCTCTACGTTTTTTTTTGTTTAATTAAAGTTTTATTTGTCTAATTTTAGGAAGATTTATTCTCATTCCGACGATCAAAAGTTCTATTGGAGGCAATAAACGTCTATTGGGGGCAATAGAGGTATTGCCCCTCTATTGGGGGCAATAGACGTCTATTAGGAGGCAATTGAGGGCAATAAACCTTTCCGGCGACCTCTTTGAGGACATCTGGCGAGATTTTCAGAAAAGTCTGGTGGGCAGCTGCCTATGATTAGCAACGAAGTCACTGGATTCTAGCAAAAGTTGGCCGGAATCCGGCCATCGGGCTCTGGCGAAATTCTTATGGTTTCTCTCTCTTCCATTTTCTCTCTCTCTCTCTCTCTCTAAGTAACAAAGGGATTAGGGTAAAACAGTCTAAAAAAAAATTCATGGGATATTAGGGAAGATTTCCTTAGAGTGTTTTTAGTAAAGAAGAACCCCTAAAAAAACTTAATGTGGTGTGGGGAAAAACCCCTTTAGAAATGGGGTAAATGGACAAAAATCCTAAAGATATCCCTGGCATTTTGATATTAATGTCAAGTCTTCTTGCAGCTGAAAACGAATTCGAGCGCTACATACCCTTCTCTAGCTTTGTGAATGATGGTGATTGGGAGAATGCAAAGGAGTGTCTCACAGAACTTCCAGATGCAATAACAGCAAGAAACGAATTTGGAGACATAGCTCTTCATATAGCAGCCAGGCAAGGGCACCAACATATTGTGAAAGAGTTGGTCTTGCTGATGGGACAAGATGATTTACAAAATAAAAACGCTGATGGTCTCACAGCTCTTCATGAAGCATTCATGAAAGGGCGCTTTGACACTGTTAAAGAGCTGTTGCCCGTGATGGGAGGAGTAAAAGACGGGCGCCATGGTAACACGGTTCTTCACATGGCATTAATTATGCACCAACCACGCACTGTAAAGTGGATCGTAAAGTGGATGGTGAAGTTAATGAAAAGAGAAGACATGGACTTACAAAACAACTATGGTCATACAGCCTTGAAATTAGCAGTCAAGAAGCGGAATGTGGCTACTATTAAAGAGTTGCTGCCGTACGGTATTATTACGAATTTGACTTCATTAATTTACAGTATTGACATCACATTTTTTTCAAGTTTGTTTCTCTTGTTAATGAACTTTGCCCTTATCCAAGTTAAGTAATAAGTTATAATTAAACAGAAGATATGATGCAATTATGCTAAACGATCGATGTATAGTTAAATAATTCAAACTTCGTTCATTTATTGGCAGATGAGGACTTTGACCGTTATATACCGTTCACTAATGCAGTAATTGAAGGTGATTGGAATAATGCAAAGGATTATCTTAGAGATCTAAATCCCTACAGGGCAGTAAGAGCAAGAGATCCAAGAGATGGACATGAGAACACGGCTCTTCACGTAGCAATCAAGCATGGGCATGTGGATATTGTGAAAGAATTGGTGTCGTTGATGACACAAGAAGATTTGGAAGTGAAAAATGCTGATCCTTTCACAGGTAATTTAAATGCAGACCTCAGTGAACGAGCAGTCGTCGAAATGGCTAAGTACATGGTTGAACAGAATGAGATACTGCTTGCCCGTGTTTTAGAACTAGAGAATGCTTTTGGAGACACACCTCTCCACGAAGCAGTCAGTAAGGGGGATATGTCTATTGTGGAAGAATTGGTACCTTCGATGAGACAAGAAGGTTTCGAAATAAAAAATAATAAAGGTGTAACAGCTCTTCACCAAGCAGTCATGAACGAAAATGTGGATATCGTGAAGATTATAGTCCCGCGGATGAGACCAGAAGATTTGGAAATAAAAAACGACGCGGGTCGCAATGTTCTTCACATAGCAGTCGTGGAGAATAAGGATATGGTCATTGTGAGAGAGTTGATGTCGTTGATGAGACCACAAGCTATGGAAGCAAAAGATGGTGTCGGTTCTACAGCTTTAGATTCTGCTATTAACGAAGGCGCCAACGATGGAGACATTTTGGAAATGGCTAAATACATGGCTGGAAAGAACAAAAATGTATTTGGCATTCGCAATCGCTCGGGTAGATACATTCCAGTTGTATGCGCTGCTGCCTGGGGCAAATGGAAAATAACTCATTATCTATATTCTGTCACTCCACTCGAAGCTCTAAGCGGGCAAGACGGCGCTCAACTTATTGCTTTTGCTATTGAACGTCTGAAAGCGCTTGGTAAGAGTGTTTTAAATATCATTTATCAATTATTATTAATTGAAGTACTTATAATTCTTCTAATTTTGTTCACTCTACGTTAGATTTGGCATGGAATTTACTACAGCATTTCCCAAGACTGGCAATAGATCCTCTAGCATGTCCCCTGTTCTCGGTGGCTACTGCAGAATATGCATTCGGAGTGCGACCCACATTCTGGCAATCGTGGATCTACGACGGTTAATACATATTTTCTTCTTTTGTGATCTTTGATCATTCATTCTTTTTTTCTATTCATCATTCTTTCCTAATATTCCATGTCTACACACGGGCGCGCACACCCACATACATAATCTTGTTCACATACATAGTTAATTTCATATTCAGTTGTGCTCAACTGCTCAACTATCGTTGGATTTAGATCTAACAGTGAAGGATATATATAAGAGCAAATCTAACAACTTCCCTATAATTTCTGTATTATAGGGAAGCAAAAGTCAAAGGTTTAGCCTTTTTTTCTTTTCCAACTCCAACACATTCCCTATTTTACAACAATCTCTAAAATATCCATATTCTTTCTTAAATTTTAGAGTTTGCTATAAATATAGGGAATTTGGTTTTCTCTTTCCTCACTTTCCCTAAAATAGGGATAGTTATAGGAAATATGTTAGAGCAAAAGAGACTTATTTTTCCCTAAAATAGAGAAAAATAAAAATATGGGGAATCTGTTGGAGTTGCTCTAACCTTCTAAAATCAACTCCAACAGCTTCCCCATATTTTGATTTTTCTCTATTTAAGGGAAAAATCAGGCTCTTTTGCTTCAACAGATTCCCTATAACTATCCCTATTTTAGAGAGAGTGAGGAAAAAGAAAACTAAATTCCTTAAATTTACATCAATCTCTGTACTTACATGAGCATTTGCCAAGCATAATTGGATATAATGAGCCACCCTTATGCTACCGCCAGCGCCACCACAACCACTAATGGTGTGACCTACAGAAACACAGCTAAGCAGACTATCACCTGAGCCCCGGCTCACCCCCAAATCACCGCTGATGCGCCGCCACGCGCCGCGCTAAGATCGCCTCGCTGAAGCATCAGAAGCTGGGAACTGAAGCATATCAGTCTCACATAGAAAACAAGGAAGATGTCAGCCTCTTCCTCACCTATAAAAGGTTCACTCCTCTCTCCTCATTAATTACTCATTGACTAATTACCTTCTGTTATTCTGTCAACATAAATACATTGGCTAACTTAGGCATCGGAGAAGAGAAGACCGCACAGCGCAGTCTCCCTCTGACGCCCCTTTGTATTTTACTTGACAGGTAGCAGAAGCTCCAAGAACAACACAAATAGCGGTCCGCCACCGGACTCGCGTTAACCAAGATAAGGCTAACGCCCAATCTTAGACATTAACATTGGCGCCATCTGTGAGAATCCTTGAGCAAAAGGTCATCCCACCACAATTACCATGACTAACGGTAGTGAGGGAAACGCTGAAGAGCAGGCAGACCAATCCACCAACCCCCATCCCACCAACCTTGCGGCTAACGTTAACCGTGCATTATTCAGCACTTCGGTTAACCCTAGCGCGAAACCTCAGGGTACTCCCCAGGTCCCGCTGACTCAAACTGCAGCGGAGGCCCGACTAAGCAGCAGTCGCTCACCAGGCCAGGACCTTGCCACTATGTATGAGCTGGCATTGGCGGACCTTCATAAGGCAAACATGAAGCGCGAACAGGAGCGCAGGGAGAAGGCAGAGGCCCAAAAGCAAGTGGCCATGTTGATGTCAAGATTCGACGAACTGAAGAAGGCGTTGGAGACAAACGCCAACCCAGCGCAGAGCGAGCAATCGCAGAGCACCAGGTGGAGTTGGCCTAACGCCGGCCGATTGGTACCCACACCAGTCATACATATCCAGATACCACTTAACCCATCAGAGCTACTGGGAATGGGTCCACCTCCTCCACCCCAACTAATGATAGAATAAGAGGCGGATTCACAACCGCACACCAACAGCTCTACAGCTAGGGCTAGAAATGAAGGTAATCCACCTGCCCCCAGGCGGGAGCTGGCCCAGCCGAACCTCCTGGCGGGGCCCGCTGGCAACGCAACAGCCTTAATCCTGGAAATGATGCAGCAATTGAAACAAAGACTAATCCGAGCAAAGGTAGGCATACCAATCGGCAAGTGAGACAGTCTTCGCTATGCTCAACACCGCTAGAGGAACTACTCCCTTTCATCTTGCAAGCGACAGTCTCCGCTAAGCGCAACACCGCTAGCGGAACTGCTCCCTTTCATCTTGCAAGCGACAGTCTCCGCTAAGTGCAACACCGCTAGCGAAACTTCTCCCTTCCATCTTACGAGTAAGAATCCCCTCCATGCATCACACAGCTAACCGTGAGCGGAGGGACTTCCGACAAAGGCGACTCCTGAGACAACGCCTTATAAGGGCAACGACCGCCACGTGGAGTTGCAGTCAAGCCTTGTTCTTCTGGGACAAGTAAGGTGACACGTCAACACAAGTCTTCTACAGCCCTGATCAGGCACGTTGACCCCCGACACTCGGGTACCAAAGATTGGGCTCGCTACGCAATACTCTCTGCTCCGCACAGCTTCCCCATCAATAAACAGTATGCCAGCCAAACAGATGCCTATCTTAGTCACGGAGTAGGGGACTAGCAGGGGCCCAACCGAAAGGGTATAAAGCATTTGCTAGTACTAAATCCATGATTGGCGACACACTGACCCAAATTATGCTCTTTCAAGTCTAGCAGAGGTAACGCTTCAAACCGCTTGGCAACTCCCAAACCAAGATTGCCCTCCTTAACTAGGGATTTGTACTTACATGAGCATTTGTCAAGCATAATTAACTATAATGAGCCACGCTCATGCTACCGCCAGCAGCACCAACAATGTGACCTACAGAAACATAGCCAAGCGGACTATCACCTGAGCCAGGCTCACCCCTAGATCACCGCTGACGCGCCGCGCCAAGATCGCCTTGCTGAAGCATCAGAAGTTGGGAACTGAAGCATATAAGTCCCACATCGAAAACAAGGAAGAGGTCAGCCTCTTCCCCACCTATAAAAGGTTCACTCCTCTCTCCTCATTAATTACGCATTGACTACTTACCTACTGTTATTCTGTCAACATAAATACATTGACTAACTTAGGCATCGGAGAAGAGAAGACCGCCCAGCGCGGTCTCCCTCTGACCCCCCTTTGTATTTTACTTGACAGGTAGCAGAAGCTCCAAGAACATCACAAGTAGCGGTCCGCCCATCGGACCCACGTTAACCAAGATTCGGCTATCGCCCAATCTTAGACATTAACAATCTCTAAAATTTTAAGGAAGAATTATGAAGATTTTAGATATTGCTGTAAAATAGAGATTCTATTGGAGTTGGAGAAGAAAAAGAGGCTAAAGCTTTAACTTTTGCTTCCCTATAATACAAAAATTGATTAATTTCAGTTTACTCCCCTGAAGTTTGGGGTATCATCATGTCACCCCATATCCTCTCAATTTTAAATTTTTACCTCCCAAGCTTTCCGATTTTAATCTTCCGTGTCCAATCTTTGATGCTCCGTCCAATTTGGACGTTAAATCCAATAATGAGGCCTACTTTAAGGGCTAAAATGGTCATTTCATGATAGAAAAAAAGAAAAGAAAAAACAACCCTTTTCTCCTTCCTCTCTTTCACTTTCGAGGGTTTCTCACTTTTCTCTCTTTGCTCCAAATCCATCTCTCTCTCTCTCTCTCTCTCTCTCTCTCTCTTCTGCTCTGCGCGACTAGTCTGAAGCTGCCTTGAAACTAATATTACCTCCAAACCAGTTCTTCTTTTGCGAGTCTTCTTCATCATTAGAACCTGACCATCTGGATAACCCATTAGCAATACCCGGCTTAGACTTGACCCACAAACTCTCATTGCAGCAGCGCTGTGATGGTGAACTCGGGGCAGTGGCGATGGTGGTGGTATAGCTGTAGGGTTGGCGGTGGCGCCACCGTTCGTGGCGACCTTGGAAGACGGGTAAACTCTGTCATTTTGGAGGACGAAATTGAAATTGGGATTGGGATTTGGATTAATCAAGAAAATGCTGGGAATGTTCTGGTCATGAATGGGAGCAATTAACAGCTTTTGTTGAGGGTGAAGGAAGAGGAAAGAAGATATCAATTCACCAACGCAAAGGTGTTGATCGCACCGGAGTTCCCGAACGACACTGTTTCTGTCACGAAGTCGCTGACGGTGTATGAGCCGTCGCCGTAGGAGACCTGGTAGAGGGACTTGTTATTACGGCAGGTGGAGACTTGGAGAGCCGAACATTGCGGTGTGTCACAGGTAAGCTAGCGGAAGGTGGAGGATCCCGTGGGGTTGAAAACCGGGTCGGATTGTTGGTAACAGTCAGAGCAAGGCTGGCATTAGAGCCAATTGACGTCACTGCCGGTATCCAACACCATGTAAAACTACTTCGCCGGGTTGCCGACGCAGACGCGTGTGAAGTACTCGCCGCTTCCCAAGCTGGTACCGGAAGTAACCGGAGTGGACAAGTCCTCGGATCGGATCTGATCTCCATCTGCATGGGCTCCAAATCAGTCTTGTTCACCCCATGCAAAGCAAACTGGAGCTTGGTGTAGAGCGAGTCAACTTGGGCCAAGTCGCGGGAGAGGCGGGGAGGACTGGTTTTTCACTTTCTCGGGAAATTAGGGCTTCAAGCCCTAATTTTAGATAGGAAGATTGAATTGAGAGAAATGACTGAGAGAGGGGGGGGTGGATGCATGCACATCCGGCGGTGGTGAACTTTGGACTAGCTACGCAGAGCAGAAGGGACAGAGAGGGATTTGGGGAAGAAAGAGAAACCCCCGAAAGTGAAAGAGAGAGGAAGGAGAAAAGGGGTTTTTTTTTTCTGCCCATTATTAGATGTAATGTCCAAATTGGACAGAGCATCAAAAATTGGACACAGAAGATTAAAATCGGAAAGCATGGGGGGTAAAAATTTAAAATTGAGAGTACATGGGGTGACATGATGATACCCCCAAACTTCAGGGGGGGTAAACTGAAATTAATCATACAAAAATTATAGGAAAGTTGTTGGAGTTGCCCTAATAAATGATTTTCATTTTTTTTCATTTTAAGGGGTCACATATGAGACTCACTTGTCGATTATATATCTGTATATTAACCGTTCAGTTTTTTTAGGTCTCCATCAGTAAAACACTTATGCAAATTTTCAGTCAAATTGATAATCGTTAAGATTTTGAACTAGATCAAACAAATAGACGAACCAAATATATTTGAATTTTACATATTCATAATGATAAATCACGATTATGAATATCATGCAAATTTTCAATTTGGCTGAAAAATTGCATTGGTGATCTACTCATAAAGACTAAAAATCTAACAATTAATTTTTTTCAATATACGATTGAAAAATAAGTTCCACTAGTAATTTCTTAAAATGGCCAAAGAAAAAATCCCTTGATAGAAGGGCTTATACGCATGTAACTAAAAAGAATTATATACTGATTTTGTTTTCTATTTTCTTAATAGGTCTACTCAGTCAACCTCCAAATGATTTAAATATTCCTGAGACTTTTGCACATGTTCCAAAGTTAGAAGATGTTCAAGGTAATTAAAGGGATTCATTAATTTTCTGAGATACGTGGGTGCCAAAAGTCTCAAAACTTGATTGTGAACTTCATATTTCATATTGGAAATTATTCTATGCACCGACGGTGCAAGTGACTCAACCCTTATAAAACTCCCTCATAACAATATCATCACCGCAAAGAGTCAATCAAATTTAAAAAAAAAATCTTCAGTAATCTAATTATATGAAACAAATGCATGGTTTTAATCAACTGACGAAGTGGAGTTAGCTTAGTGGTTAGAGCACCCACTACCTAAAATTAGGGCTGTCAATGGGTCGTGTCGGGTTGGGTTCGTGTCGGATCTAGGTATTTGTCGTGTCACAAGATATAAACCCAAACCCAACCCATTTAATAATCATGTCAAAAGTTTAAACCCAAACCCAACCCATTTATTAAACGGGTTACCCGTTTCCAACCCGCTTAACCCATTTAATAAATAGGTCGTGTTTTGTTAGATAAAATGACTCATTTAAGCATTACAATGGGACCCATTTAACTAAAAAAATATATAAATTGATTAAATTCATTAAAAACTCCACAAGACGAAAAATATAAATAATTATATATAATTTATAAATAATTAAATCCAATAATTAAAAAGTTAAATATTTCAAATTGTCTAATCTTATGATCAAATACTTCAAATGTCCAAAATTTCAAGAAGAAACATAGCACAATCGGGTTATACGGGTTCACTTAGTGTTAGCGGGTTGACCCGTGGCTGACCCATTTATTAAATGGGTCATGGCGGGTTGACCCACCACCAACCCGCTTTTTAATCGTGCGGGTTCAACCCGCTTTATTTCGTGCGGGTTTCGAGTCGTGTTATCGGGTCGTGTTGGAATTGACAGCCATACCTAAAATTCATGTCATGGGTTCGAGTCACCATAGGGGTAAGAGTGAAATCTTTTGATTCTATTTTGAAAACATAAAAAAAAAAAAAAAATCAACTGAGGTATTCATTCATGGGAAAGTGTTCATTTATTGGATACACATATATGGAGAGTCTAGCACGCACTTGTTGGTGGAGGATTATAATATGGTTGTGGATCATGGTACACCTGATGGTCCAGGTTAATGATATTGACCCATATTACTTATAATTGTTTATGTTGGTCTCTTAATCTAATTTTTTCTAAGTGGATCATATTCGAGTGATATTATTGGCTCGGATCACCACATGACAATGCAATGTGGTAGTCTGGGACCACATAATAATTACTCCTGCTCGGTGCTAGAAGGTTGGAGGAGAAGTATTTATATTATAAGCTTTGAGCTGGGGTTGATATGTGTGTGTGTGTGTGTGTGTGTGTGTGTGTGTGTGTGTGTGTCTCTTGGGTGCATGGCAGCTGGTGTTGAGGGGACCTCCTCTAGGTACGGAGGCGCAGTCGAGGTTGACCGAGCTTTCAGGAGAAGGAAGGAGGCGGAGAGAGACGCCGCGACAGATTTGGCGATCCCCGTCAGTTTCTGATTTTGCCGTTTTGGGCTATGTCACGGAGCTATACCACAGCTAGGGTTTGGTTATTGGGCTTGGGCCCTTCTTTGAGCTATGGGTTGGATTCTTGGATTCATGCTGTTAAGGATACTGACAGTGTATCTGAATTTGCGAGCTCCAACCCTTCTAAAGGGCAGGAGTTCGTAGTTCTCTAGTTGTTTAGTTAGATTTTAAGTCTATGCTTGGAGAAACTTCTCTAAAAGTCTTCGTAGAAGTATCTTGCTCCCTCGTATCACAATTGCGTGCTTGGCGTAATAGGATTAGATAGAATAGTTGCCTACAAGATGATTTGATTTTGTTAGCATAGACTACTCAGAGCTTACATTGTCTATCTAATATTCTTTGACCATGATTAAGAGTCATATTAATTTATGGACTATTTACCTCAAAAAAAAAAAAACAAAACAAACAAACTTACTTTAGTAAGTTGAATGTGGATGCTGCGTTTCTGCCAAACCAGAATCATGGTGGACTTAATTGGAGGAGTATTATGCGACTCAACTGCACAGTTTAAAGCAGCTATTGTGTGACCTGTACAACATGCATGTTAGAGCATCTTTAGCAATGCTAGACATTTTTGAGTCAAATTTTAGCTAACGTAGCTAAAAAGTTATTTTAGCTAGCAACTTTCGAATTACGTGTGCATCAATACTCTCTATTTTAGCTAGTTTTGAATTTATATTATTTTTTAAATGAAGATTAAATTGTTTAAATGTATTTATAAATTATATAAAATAACTTAAAATGAATGTTTTAAATTATAGAGAGTCTCATCCCGCTCTCTATATTTAGGAGCGAGATAGCTAAAAGTTATAATAGAGAGCCACTTAGGAGTCTGGTGCAGCTGCTAAAATAGATAAAAAGTTAAACATGCTCTCTAAAATAGCTAAGGAACCAAAATAGAAAGTCTGCTAAAGATGCTCTTACATCCCCAAAGCAGTGTGAGTTGCTAGCTATAAGAGAAGGTCTTGACTTTCTATACTCACTTTAAGTTCAAAATTTGATCATTGAGAGTGATTGCATGGAAGCTATATCGGAAGTCTTAAGTGCTGAGTATGGCTTACTAGCCAATGTAGGAATGTGTCATGCTCCGAGATCATGTAACGCGGTGGCTCACCTCTTAGCTGCCATAGGTTTTGAGGCAGACCAAGGTTCACTTTGGATTGATCAAGCACCAGAGAGTATTTGCTGCAGTATGATTGTAACCAACTCAATTAAGTTCTTCTATAAAAGTTCGATTAAAAAAAAAAACGTAAGACTTTAATAAAAATCCTGCATCAGACAAACAAGGGGAACTTGCGAATGAATGAACGGAACTCCGGATAAATTGTCACGCCCCGGATTTTGAATAACTAATTCAAATCCGAGACATGAATAAACAACTTCACCACACGCCACACAAATTTCAAATCTCAAAAACCTCGAATTAATTAATACAACTCACTTGTACAAAGTAAATTTGTAAAGCTCCAATTGAGCATCACTCACCTCACAATTTACAAAGCTGTAAAACTAAAACAAATACTCTAATCAGCACGATCTTCGCCATGATCCTCCTGACCTGCAGGACTACCCGCTACACAATTTGAATAGTGTACCGGGATTGCAACAACACCAAACCTAGTAAGCCATGACAGCCCGTATGAGTAAACAAGAAGGAACTGTTGATTTATTAAATTATAATTCTTACAAATCAAGTAAAAATTCAACAGTATTGTCTGCAAAGAGACATCAAACCACTCATGGAAAACCACAAGGAATACATTTTCACAATCCTCAAATCACAATACACCACACGACACCCAACCCACATAACACCACTTTGGTCCATCTTGACCATACGTTAGAGCTCTAACCACGTCGTTACAGACACCTTGGCCTAGGTTCAGGTAAACGACATATCGCCAGGTTTAATAACCCTTGAACTTCGGACACCCCCGTCCTCAGAACAATATACTCCGGTTAATAATAAACCGTCGAACTTCGGACATCCCCGTCCTCAGAACACAAACACTCCGGTTATCCTTAACTGTCGAACTTTGGACCTCCTCGTCCTCAGAACACAAACACTCCGGTTATCCTTAACCATCTAACTTTGGACATCTGTCCTCAGAACCTTATATTCTCCACTCTATACCTCCTCCAATATAAATCATGAATATCAACAAGACTCATCAATCACGTTCATCACGTATAAATATGATACGTCACATCTCAATCCAAAATAAATAAATCATCACCATTTCACACTCTTCAATGGCACACCAATTCGTATATAATCACGTAAATATATATATACGTAATCGCCCACGCAGGAGTGACCACTAATACCAACTATAGTTCACACAAGAAAATAAGGAAATTCATTTTGTAAAATTAAATCATTTTACTTACCTATGGACCGTAGTTGATCTAGTCCATATGATTTAAAACAAATATTTATTCCATAAATATTTCCACACAATTACCACAGAAAATAAAGTAATTAAAGGTACTCGGTTCGTAATCTGAACCACGTGAGGTTTACTCACCTCTAATCCAGCTGCGTCTTCTTAACAACACAACCACGATTTCACGAATCGTCCGCCAAATCAAACCGTCAAACACCTAATCATAAGTGACTTGAATTTAGCCAACAACTCATAAAATAAAATAAATGACGATCTAACGGTCTGATCGAATTTATACGACGATCCAACGGTCAGATCAGATTTATACGACGATCCAACGGTCAGATCGAATTTATACGACTATCCAACGGTCAGATCGAATTTATACGATGATCCAACGGTCGGATCCTCACGGATCGCCCTTAGGATCATCCTCCAAAATTATCACGAAGATCCAACGGTCAGATCTTCTTCAATCACTCTAACAAACATCTCCTTAAAATTATACGAAAATCCGACGGTCAGATTCTCACGAATTGCCTTCTGAATCACTATTTCACAATTATACGAAGATCCAACGGTCGGATCCTCACGGATCGCCCTTAGGATCATCCTCCAAAATTATCACGAAGATCCAACGGTCAGATCTTCTTCAATCACTCTAACAAACATCTCCTTAAAATTATACGAAAATCCGACGGTCAGATTCTCACGAATTGCCTTCTGAATCACTATTTCACAATTATACGAAGATCCAACGGTCGGATCTTCGCCCGTGACCTCACAAAGTCATCGGGACAGTCATACGATCAACATATTAAAATTTGAAGTAAATCTGACGGTCTGATCTTCGCAGATGGTAAACCGAAGATAAACCGTAAAAATGTTAAATAGTAACATCAAAACGTAAATCCACTATTTATCAACTTTTTCTAAAATAACCTTGTAATATATCAAAACGCTCGTATGGATGCGTAGATCATCGTCCAGATAATATAAACTCAAAATATGGTCCGACGCGCCGCCACAAGCGGTGGTCAGTGGGTGGTCAACACGGCGGTCAACCCCCTCCGATGCAAAAGTCGTCAACTACAAACTTCTTCAAAATAAAAGGGTGATCAACTTTCATACCTGGAGCTAAGTCTGGTTCGGCCTAGATCAAGCTTTGAAAGTTGGATTAATCAGGTGCGTCTGATCAGATTCCAGATCGAATCAGGGACGTTGAAATCTTCAACTCGTGATCTTTCACTCCACACTCAAAATCGTCGTGCAAGAAGGATATGAGGATGATCAGGAGGAGTAGGAGATCACGAAAATGGGAAGTATCGGCCCATGCATCGCCGGCGTAGAGGTTTTTCGGACGGGTCGGGTTTCGTACGGCTGGGGTGCCTTCGATCCAGCTCTGTGGGCGGCGGTGGGGCAAGGTAACGTCACAGGGCGACTGGGAAGCTTGGTCTGAGTGAGGTGATGGCCGGGTCGTGGCCGGAGGAGGCCGGAGGAGAGAGATGGGGTCGGGTCGGGTTGACCGGGTCGGCTGCGTGGGAGAGGAGAGAGAACGGAGGGTTTTCAGGGACTGTTTCGCAAAAAAAGGAAATTTTCGTCCTTAAATGAAAAAAAATCAGAAATTTCCTATTTATAGAAAATTCCCAATTTTCAAATATTCATAACTTATTCATACGAACTCCGAATATTGCGTTCCACATATGCACGAGATCGTATCGACGAGCTCTACCACTTTCATGAAGGAAGTTTTCCCAAATTCAGTACGTACAAAAAGTCAACTTTCGCGTGCCCCTAAATAAAGTACGTTTTCGAAAATAAAAACGTTCGAACTAATTCCACAACTTCTCCAAGCTTTGTACTCGCTCCCAAGTCCGCGTAATCATTTCTAAAAATCCACGGAATTTAATTTGGATTTTTCGGGGTATTACATAAATGATAAATCAAATTCATAGACTTGATATATCCCCTTCCTGTTTCTTTTTCTTATTTGACTTTAATTATGCATTTTGTTACCGTGTGCCAATCCTTCAAGATCTTTGACTAACAATGTTGAATTTGAGACGCAGATATGAATGAATTATTGCGTATGCTTCGTCCATTCACAGAACCTGTTACGGGTCTCTCTAAATTATTGGGTATGCTTCGTCCACGTCTTTTCTTTGTTTAAGCTTGAAATATAAAACCTGTTAATGATATTATTTTATTTGTCAACACAGGAATCAATGACATATATAAAATGAAATTGGCTCATAAAAAAGTCATCGAGATTCTACGTTTTATGGGTGAAGTGACCAGAGATCACAAACTTACAAATGAGGAAGTATCCATGGTGAATGAATCAATCTTCAAAGCTATAGAACTAGGGCATTTTGAATTTGTTACGCATATATGTCAAGTAAATCCAAAACTCGTGGATTGCGACGACAATGAAGAAAAGGGAAACATATTTAGTTTTGCCATTAACTGTCGTCAAGAAAAGATTTATAGTCTTATATATGGTCTCAAGAAGGAAAAGAGAGATCAATTCGCAAGGACTTCGATTGCGAAAAGAGACGGTACTTTGCTACACAGTGCAGCAAATTTATCCCCACTTTCACAGTTTAGACTGTTTAGTCATATTCAAGGTGCAAGTTTGCAAATGCAAAGAGAACTACAATGGTTTAAGGTTAGATTCTCACTATAATTTATGTCTATGCATTTCTTTTAGGATCTACTTTCTTTTTAAATTTAAGAAATTGGACGTGGACAATAGTATACATCATTGTCACAATGGATTGAAAGATTGTAACATTCATCTTTTAGGCCTCTGCTTAAAATAGTAAAATAAATGAAATAAGAAATCATCTAGCGTAGTTATTACTTATTAATGAGAATGTTATGTCTATCCATTTGTTATTGAGAAGTTTTAAATACACACCCCTAATTACTTAATACACACTCCATACTTAATACGCCACCTATTTAATTTCTCATTATAATAATTTACTAAATACACAACCCAAAGTACCTAAAATACCCTTAATCTCAAAAATCATGAAATATCCTACTTTTTGACTATATTAAGGTAACTATTTAATATGATTAGTATATTCTAGTATATTGACATTTTGTAAATGACCATATTAATTACTTGTATAGTTATTGAGAAATCCATAAAGATTTATTATTGTTCCCTTTAAATAGATGCATATAAATAGACTTA
>BDJD01000891.1:263322-281938 GCA_002564525.1 Rosa multiflora | reverse complement strand
CTTTTTTTTTTTTTTTTTTGAATCAAGCCCCTGAGGCGAAAATAATATATTCATCACAATCCAGAATATGCCGTTACATACCATTCCGTTGTCATTTAAGGATATAGATAGGCAAGAAGATAGTGGTAGTACCCACAGTAGTACATAGAAATAGACCTACTCATTAAACATTCAAATACGTAGAGGTAGCGGGGATCCTCCATTGGTACTATGCCGCAGGCACTAGAGTTGTAGGTTCCTAATACAAGGAAACTTATTGTAATTAGACAAAAAAGCTAAAAACATAGGGTTGGGCCAAAGGCCTAAACCCTAGCCCAAATTTAGAAGCTAATAGACTAGGGTAGAACCCCAGCCCAACAACCTGAAGCCCAATAAGCTGACTACCCCAGGCCTATTATCCTAGTTCGGGCCCAGTCCACTGGCTTCTCCCATCACCCTTGTCGTACGTCACTTTCCGGCCGAGTTCCGTCCTACCCATGTCACCAAACCGCCTCGTCGCGATCGACATTGCATTGATAGCGGGTCTGAACTACGTCGCCGACCTACGTCACCACTGAACAACAACACCATCCCCGATTCGGGTCCTCACAAACCCCGCACCACCACTGATCGAAACCCATGTCGGCGCCGTCGATCCAAGAAACCATCCACGAGGATTGATTACCGGCCTGTAACAGCACAACCACCACCTCCACTACCAGCCCAGCTGAACCAAATGACAAAACTCGGGAAAAACATATTCGACAGAGTCCTATGGGCAATAGATATCGATCTCCCATCCGGTAGCAAACCCCATGACGGCGGTGAGGCCGGGGGCCACCTGGACGTCTAAGTGCCGCTGGACGAGAACAATTTTGCAACAACGGAGTACGCTCGACCTTGGACGATATCTATGCTTGATAGAATTTGATTTGTTAATAATAATCATCTCTTTAAACGGCAACCAAATTGATAAACTCTTGGTCAGTAAATTGTGTAAATAATTACAAGGGTTTTTGTCCATTTACCCTAATTCTAGGGATTTTTTTCCCACTTACCCCATTAAGTTTTCTTAATTCCCCCTTACCCATGAAGACTCTAATAAGGTCTTCCCTAATACCCAATTATGTTTTTTTTTAGACTATTTTACCCTCACCCCTTTGTTACAGAGAGAGAGAGAGAGAGAGAATGGAAGAGAGAGAAGCCATAGGAGACTTCGCCGGAGTCCCGTCACCGGCCGCGGGATTCTAGCAACTAGTGGCCGGAATCGGGCAATCATTGGCTGGATTTCGGTCACTGGAATCTGATCATCGTTCGTTGGATTCAGGTCGTCGAAATCCAGCAAATGATCGCAGGATTCCGGCCGCCAGCCACAGGATTTCTTGGAAAACCTCGCTGGAAGTCCCCAAAGAGGTCGTCGGATATCTCATAGGTCGCCGGAAAGGTTTAATGCCCCAATAAACCTCTATTGCCCCCAATAGAGGGGCAATAACGTCTATTGCCCCCAATAGAACTTTCGGTCGCCGGAATGGGAACTAATCTCCCTAAATTTAGACAAATAAACATTGATTAAAGAAAAAAAAAGAGATTACATCAATTCAAAACATCTATTGCCTCCCAATAGAACTTTCAGTCGCCGGAATGGGAACTAATCTCCTTAAATTTAGACAAATAAAACTTTTATTAAAGAAAAAAAATAAGGAGATTACATCGATTCAAAACGTGTATTGCCTCCTAATAAACGTTGATTGCCCCATAATAGATCTTTAACAGACCTCTATTGCCCCAATAGAACTTTTTTTTTTCATTTTTCTTTCCTTCTAGGCCTTCTGCCCCAATTTTACCAAAAAAAAAATAATGAAAGAAAGAAATTGATTTGGGCACCCAATCAGAGTTCAAGGAGTTCAACCGTGAGACTTGAATGATGACACCATCGACGACACCGCCGATCTTCTCACCACCACCTGTAAATTCCAATCTTCTCCAATCTCAACATCCGTCTGCAAAGGTTCGAGTCCGTTGAACGAAATGACATCAGAGTCAACGAACGAAACAGCTCTGAGATCATGGAACATTCGCAATCGGAGCCTCCATCGTGGAGTTGACCAGAATTGGAGGCGTTGGGTTCTGAATTGGGGTTGGGCCTTGTCGATCAGAATCGGAGGCGTCGGGGAGATGGAACTCGATTTGGAATCTCTCTTGAGTTATTTGTCGGCGCCGAGTCCAGTTCAAGCAGTGGGCGTCGAGCTATTTGCCATCGTCGTCGTCTGTAACATCTCTTGCTAGAGGTGGAGCTGTAATGCTGGAGGATCTGGGAAGCAGTCCTGCAAGGATCTGTGATCCCGGAGTTCATCTTTAGGGTCGTGCCGGAGGTGGAGATCGGGAGAGAGAGAGAGACAGAGGGGAGAGAGAAAGAGAAACCGGTAGCGTGGAGGGAAAGGGGAGAGAGGAAAGAGTGGCGTGGATGCAATTTCTTAATTATACAAAGGGCAAAATTGTTATTTTATTATAAACTGGATAAGTGGGAATAAAAATCTGTTGTTGAGGTAAATGGGATAATTTTGTGCAATTTTAGTGCTTTGGGTCATGGACCACAATTACAATTTATCGGATAAACTTGAATTAGAAAGTACTAATGATCATCTATTACTGGATTTGGTGTTGGTCAAATGGCTAAGAGATTGAATGTGGATGGATGAGGTGGTTTGCTCAAAAGGGTTCACAGATTTCAAATTTAAAGATGATCTTTTTTTTCTTTTTTTTTATCAATGAAGATGATCTTTGGGTGAGTCTATTTAAACTTCCTAATTTGCTATTTGAACCTCTCATAATCTCTCTTTTACCCTTTTAAAACAAAAAAATTGAAGAGGAGACACCATGATCGTCTCCTCATCCCTCTCCCTCTTGATATATGGCATCCTAATAGAACTTATAAATCTGAATGACAGACATGGAACCACTATTATAAGGTATTTTCAAGGTTAGTTCTTGATTTGATCTTCAATTGCATAGCCTATGAGTCATCTGGTTGAAAATCATTTCTCCATTGAAAGTTTGCTGTAGTATTTTGCAATGGTAGTAGCCTTGAGTTTGGAGGAGGGCCAGCTTAGTTGGTCTATCATACAGTTGAGTTTGTTGATTCTTTGATTGTTTGGTATAATCTGTTTGATGGGTCAGTCCCCATAAACTTTAAATTTGGCTCGAAAATGTCTTTGAAGGGAATTTGCAATTGTGTAGGAAGCCATTGACGACGTGTAATTGGACTAAGATTAGAAATTTTAATAAGATGTCAGGTGAGCAATTGCAAGGACTCTAATAGGTTGATTGACTTCGTTCATCCTTAGTTTGTTCTCTTTGTGTATGAAAAAAAGGAGAAGTGGTTCCCCATTATGTTGAACCAATTCATGTAGCTGACCCAACGACATGAATGGTGTGAAGGTGAAGATGGTGATGAGCAAGTAGAGGGGAGGGAGGTGAAGTGTAAAGTATAGGGGTAAAATAGGATGTTTGATGAAAAAAATTAAGATGGGAGGTCTAAATAGCAAATCGGGAGGTCCGACTAAAATCATCCATGATCTTTTAAAAGAGCCCTAAACGATATTTAATGATTTTTAATTTCTCATAAGAAAAAAAAAATGATATTTAATGATAAATATGAAAAGGGTTAATTGGATTTTGCGACTGACTGGTGACTGCTATGTTTGCGCATTCGGATGTGAGTCTTGCTTCACATGTGTATATTATCACGGCCATCACCATCCATCGCAATTAATTTTGGGGCTGAAGTTCGTAATAATATAGTAGTTGGTAACTTCTTTCTTGTGTTGTCTTTTTCTTTTCATTTCTATTTTTTCTGTTTTTATTTTGGTTTATATGCTGAAAATCTATAGTAAATGGATCATAATTATTTCATATTGTATAATTCAGTCTATTCAATAAAATGCAGGAAGATTTTTGTAGTCACATTTTCATCTATGTTTACTGAAATGCAGGAAGTGGAGAGTATTATACCTCCTGACTTACGTTACACTTGGAATGTAGATAAGTTGACAGCCCGTCAACTATTTACCAAGAGTCACGAGAAATTAATGAAGGAGGCAGAAATCTCAATGAAACAAACGGCAAGTTCTTGTACAGTTGTAGGTTCTCTCATTGCTACCATGATGTTTGCCGCAGCGTTTACGGTTCCTGGTGGAAACAATGATAATACAGGCATCCCCATGTTCATACAGGAAAAATTATTTCTAACTTTTATAGTTTCAGATACTCTATCACTTGTGTCTTCAACAACTTCAGTGATTATATATTTGGGACTCCTTACATCGCGTTATGCAGAAGACGATTTTCTCAAATCATTGCCTAGAAAGTTGATGATTGGCCTTGTTACACTTTTCATCTCTATTGCCACCATGATGATCGCATTTTCTTCTGCCCTTATCATTATGCTTCATGGAAGATACTCTTGGATCGTTGCTCTGAGCATTTTTCTTGCAAGTGTTCCAATCGCCTCATTTGCGTGGGTGCAATTTCCCCTCCTTCTAAGGACTTTCATTTCTACTTATGGGCCAGGAATATTTGACAAGACAACCAAACCTTGGTATTAAATAAATTTTGATGCAAGGCGTGATGTTCATCTTTGGTTTTACAGTTTTACTAGCTAGTCAATGTAAGATGGTAGTAGATCCTATGAGAACATCTTATGAATCCTATATCAATTTCAATTGTATTTAAATGGAATTTGGATTTTATTTAGGATGTTCATTGTTTGGTTAGAACTTAGAACATCATGCATATTATTGAGAAAATGAAACTCACAGGAGAAAAAATGGACATTATCTATGAGTTTATAAGGATTTTGATTTACTTCATCCATATCACAGCGGGTTATTCCACGTGTGTATGCTGTGCGGCTACATGAGCTCCATGTCACCCAATATAACACATAGTCAATTACTTTATTACATATATTATCCAGTTTCTTTGGGCTAGCTGTAAGTGTAGGCCAAACAAAAATCTCCAGTAAAAATTGTTGAAAAATCAAGGACCTGGTACTTCTCTGATAAGCATCAGATGCTCTCTTCACAATTTGAGTTTGCTAGGTATATGCCACATAATTGATTTGTTGGCCCAAACCATATGCCACATAATTGATTTGTTGGCCCAAACCACTTAACTTTGTGAGCGTAGTTATCAAATCAACCTGAAAGAATCAATTTCCACCCAACAATGAGAACTGAGATGTTAACAAGAGAATGCAGATATCTAGTCCTAATTCCTAGTACATTTTCAGAGGTTACATGAATCTTAAGATTTGGAAAAAGAGAAATTTATTTAGACATGCTGTCAATTGATATGGTGCAATACATATACAATCGATTTAGATAGTCTAACATGCATGTTATCTTGCAGATTGGGTTATCATTGATTAGCTAAGTATTGGGTTTGTTGGGTTTGTTTGAATGTATATTATGTATGGCAGTCTGGCAATATAAGATATAATCTGGCAATATAAAATATCGTATATCTAGTAAGAGGACATTACTCTTATCAATCAGCATGGTTGATTTTAACAATACTGTGTCACTTAAAAACTTGGCTGTGGGAGAGAAAATTACTACGGCACTGACCTCATAATCTGTTTCTGACACTGTTTCTCGGCTACGCTGATACTTCTGAACCCAGGGCAAAACTTCTGGATCAGTGGCTAATAAAGTTTCTGTGGCTATCTGATCAGGACCCAAGAATGCAGACATAACAGCTAGCTGGGATAACAATAATGTCCGTATCAATGATCAATAATGGGGAATTTTCCAACTAACAATTAGAATAATCATGGCATTGATTTATGGAGCATTCAGAAATAAAGATGTTAGGTTAAGCATAGCTCATTGGCACCATTATTTCAATTCGTACAATAACTAACATTTTTTCTTCATCTAAAATTTCACAAAATTCACAATGGACAGGTTTCTTTGGACTGGATATCTGTTTCTTTTTGCTATTCATGGTTGAACATGCTGAAGAACTAAAACACATATGCAGCTAAATAATTAACAAAGAACCTGGCGGGGGCCAAAGCCAACGGCAGAAAACTTGTCTTTCATTTCTTGAACACTTGCTTTGTCCCACTGGGAAACCCTTCCCTCTGGATCTGGCTCTTGGGTATCTGCCCTTCCAAAATTCCTCTCAAATAAGTCGCACTGTTGGCACAACAATGGTTGTAATTTTATGCCTTAACCCATAATTTTTGATAATAAGAAAAAGAATAGCTACTTATATGCATAAGCATCTGTGTAGCTTAGCAAACAACTATGCCTACATCAAGCAACTTCACCATGTCATGTGGTAAGGCAGTGAAACTAATCATTTCAACAGTTGCATATTTGATAAAAGTGTACAACCACGCACTTTCAATATCCAGTTCTGTTCTACATATTAATGCATTACAAATCAATATTCATAAACAGTTGTGAAATCAAACCTATAAGACGTGAGAGTACAAAATCAATCCTATGAGAATAATTGTCTTATCCATGATTGGCTAGTTCCATCGACCAATCAGTAACTGAAAACGAGAACATGGCTTACTGATAAATAAAGCATGACAATGTTCCATTTTAGAATTTGATTCTGGAAAAATAAAATAACAGACATCCTATGCCTATGAGATTATCTACTTACAGAAACATACACCATAACAAATGAAAATACTTGAAAGATATTCAAGTTCCAAGATGAGACACCAAAGAGCAGAGCTTCAATATCTTGGACTCTCTACACCGAAGCTAACAAACCGAAGCTATCACTAATGATAAATGGTTTTAGATCAATCATGGATTTAAAAGACCTAGGTTAAATATACTCACATCAAGAGTATAACCATCATGGGTGAAAGGGAAATCATTTCCAGGGGTAGAAAATGCAAATTGTTGGGTTCACACACCACAAAACGAGTTGCATGAACATCCACTTGAAGAATAGAGCATTGGAATGTAAATCTGAGAGTTATCTCTCACCAAACTAAGACATGTGAGAATCATTCTTAACACAATTTCAACAAACCAAGAGTAGACCAAGAATTTACTATAAGAATTAACTAGATATATCAACCAAAATTTACTTCACCATGTGAAGCACCAGTGTATAACAAATTGCCCTTCTCAACGTTTCCTCCACATTTGCGAATTGCAGAAGCTAGAAAGGTTTGCTTAATGGCACTTTGTGCTGCATAGAATGAAGGAAACTAAATTAAGGGTACCAGCCTCCTCACCCCCACCCATCCAATCACATGCACAACCCCACAATCTGTTCATCTTCCATGCATAAACCTATGCTAGATAGGTGATGTAACAACCTATAATGTATATACCTTGATACCAATTTAACAAACAAACAATCCCAGCTATGTCAATATCATGTGAATGATGCATAGTTCAAAATATGTGATATCAAAAATGTAAACCTGCATATTGGGTCAGATCAGAAAAGGAAATGCGCCCCCCCCCCCCTTTGGAATTTGAATCAATTTCCTTCTTTGCTTCCTCTACTAAATTCAAAGCACCAACAAGTCCCTTGTTTTCAGGTCTGCTGATCTCTGAGCTTCATGCAAGCAAAATGGACAAGAAATTGATTGAGGGTAGCTTTTGTACAAGGATTTAAAACCAAATTGCACAGAAAGAAATAAAACAGCGAGAAACTGAACTAATATGCAATGATTTAGTGCAGGTTTGCATTTTCAATCCTTTTCCTTTCAGTTGGCACCCCTAACAAGCTCGAAACACAAATAGACATCCAGACGACGAACTAAAGGAACAATGGACAGATAAGGGGGGCTGGGAGAGGACGAGCTACACAACATGATTGACGGATTCTTGTACCTGGTAGATGGAGAAACTAGTAAATGGCTCTTTCTCTAAGCAAATCATTTTACAAACATACCAAAAGGTCATTAGGTTATTTCAAAAGAGCACATGTTTTGATTCTTATTTCATATTCATGTATCAGAGTTCTCTTCACTTATTATTTTCTTAAATGAAATATTAATCCAAAAAAAAGAAGTGGAAATGTAGTCCAGGGGCCAGTTTGGATAAGAGATTATTCATCTGACAATTTAATGTCAAAACTTATATTACACAATATCTTATATATAACAGTTACCTGAATCGGATAGATCCATTTGGGCTCCCAGGTTTCGAAGCCTGAAAAACATGATGAGAAAGTAAGTATTTTCTTTCCTCCCTGTGTATTTGTGTAATCACTATATATAACCAGGCAAGGAAATACTAAGATGTTCACAGCAATCACAGGGAAAAGTTTTTCGCCTGACCTTATCATAAGTCATAACATCATTCAATGCCAAAGTCAGTAAGGAAGGGATAACATCTGGATTTTCCTGAAATGGAAAGAAAATAGATAAGATAGAGAAGACCATATACAGAACATGGATGCATGATGAATCATCTAAATTGTGAATGGGATCTAAAAATATAGGATACCGTATTGCAGAGAAAGAAAAGAGGATACAACAAACAGAAACTGAAACTTGTATGCAATGATTTAGTGCAGGTTCACATTATTTTCAACCCTGTTCCTTTCAGTTGGCATACCTAACAAGCTCTACACACAAATAGACATCCAGACAATGAACTAAAGGAACAATGGACAGATAAGGGAGAGGATGAGCTACACAAACATGAATGACAGAATCTTGTACCTGGTAGATGGAGAAACTAGTAAATGGCTATTTCTAGAAGAAAATCATTATACAAACATACCAAAGGTCATTAGGTTTCTTTCAAAAGAGCACATGTTTCTGATTCTTCTTTCATATTCATGTACCAGAGTTCTCTTCACTATTAATTTTCTCAAGTGAAATATTAGTCCAAAAAAAAAAAAGTGGAAATGATGCCTTGGTCATAGATGGAAGGCCCCGTCTCGCTATCTCCGGCAATTCAATACCTGACATGACACTCCTGCGTTTTCATCTCCAACACGGTGCCTATCATAACACTAGCTTGTAGAGTTACATTTGTGAATTGGAAAGAATGATGTGTCACCAGTCACCACCCTGCAGCACATGAACTTTTTTTTTAGAGCACTGCATTGCAATATCTGAGACCATTACTCAGTTGCTTGCATCGGCAATTCCTTCTTACACAAACAATCTGGTAAAGGGTTAACATATATAGAAGGGTTCTTCTGAACGGAACCTTTCTGTGCCCCTGGTTCCTGAAATGGGACCTTTTCTCTTCCGCGGGTTGCCCTGCCTGTGCATAACCAACATCACCAACAAAGTCAAATTTTTGAAAAGTGGGGACACCCATCATGTAATAGATTTGAGAACAGGAGGTTGTTATTGCTGAATGTCCTTAAAAGTACACAATAACGAGAAACATGGGCTAAAGTGATGCTGGTCGGACTTCAGAGGTTTTGGTGAGAGATTACATACCGTCTCCTGTGCAATTCAATAACTCGATTTGATAAATTTTCACCTTCTTTGAGGGGTCCTTGCTCGAGTTTGTCAATCAGACGAACAAGTGCTTTTCTGATGAAATCAGAGAAAGCAGAAAAACAGACTCAGTTTTTGTACAGGACATCATTTCTCAAAACTTCTTTCAAGTGCTTTATATTCATTTGACCCGTTTTAAAATGCTTTTATCTATACTATTATTAAGAGAAGAAGGTTTGTTAGCAAAAAACTAAAATTTTGACAGAATTGACCCTAGAATATTACTAAACTTTGAGAATTAATTAAATCACAAGGATAATTAAGACATTTACAAAATGTATTTTTCTTTAAAAAATTATCCATAACCCACTTTTCTCTCTCCCACTTTCTTTTCTCTGCAATAACCAACTTTTTTCTTCTTTTTTTTTTCTGAAAAAAAAAATTAATAGCTTGCACATGCAAAGCATGTGTGGAAAAATGGTAGTATTAGTTAATATTTTTAGTTAATTTAAAATTGCTTTTTTGTAGGTCTCCGAAATACAATCTCAAATAGACCTTAAGATGAGTTGGACCAGGCAACACACTCATCTAGCATGCCAATAGTTCCTTCGAATTGCCTATGGGAGAGGATCCTCTCCTGAGCAAATTAGAGACCTGAGCTGCCTGAGCTCTCTCTCAGATCATGACAAGTGTCCAACTTAACATCTGATGGCTCACAATAAATTTAGGTCTTCTATCTCCAATTTTTTTTTTTAGTTTTATGTTGCCGCGCTCTTGGTTTCGTTTCCCCGCTCTCTTCCTCTTATTCTTGGCTGCTTCTACTATGAAACAAAAAAAGCACAAGTCTTCAGTCTTTAAATTCAATGGCTATGTGCAGGGAGATCTAATCAAAAGTTCAAACCTTTAGCTTTGAGTCTTCTCACTTTCTCCTGCATTCCCACTTTCTCCTGCATTCCATTGCGAGAGGTAAGTGTAATACTCCATTATTTTGGGGTTTTTTTTTTCAAAGTTCTCTCTTCATATTGTGTGTCTTAGAGTGTAGGAATCTTGTATTTGATATTGACCAAGTAGGATTCAGTGCTTCATTATTGATATCAAACCATAAGAACGCATCAAGGCAATGTAATTTTTGTATCTACAGTATTTTTTTTTTGGGTGTGATTATTGATCTATAGCTGCATTGATTTGTTGTATCGGTTGTTCTTTTTTAGTTTAGTAAGTGTCAATTGCAGATTGTTATAATTACTATATAAGAAATTGGTTGCAGATGGATAATTCATTGGGTGCTACAGACATTGACATTGAGAATTCTGATTTGGAGTTGGATTGGAAACCTAGAAAAGGAATGGAGTTTGATTCTGAACAAGCAGCTTATGACTTCTACAATAGATATGGAGGAAAAAAGGGGTTTAGTATTAGAAGGGAGACTCATGGTAAGAATAAAAGAACAAAAGAACTCACTTCAAGATTATTTGTTTGCTGTAAGGAAGGTATTCGATCCAAAGATAAGAGGGATTACATGATCAGAAAACCCAGAGCAGAGACAAGAACAGGTTGCGGTGCTAAACTTTGTATTAAATTGAATAGGAGGAACAATAAGTTCTTTGTTACCCATTTTGTTGAAGGGCACAATCATCCTCTTGTGGGGAAAGAATGTTCCCACATGCTACCTTCGCAACGGAAAGTACAAGACTCTCAAGGCATTGACATAGACTTAGCACACGATTCTGGAATTGGTGTGACTTCTCTATATGAATTGATGGGTAAGCAAGCAGGTGGAAGAGATGATGTTGGGTATACAAAACAGGATGTAAAAAACTACCTTCGATCAAGGAGACAGAGAAGCTTGGAGTATGGAGAAGCTGGATAAATTATGAAATATTTTTCAGATCAAACATTGGAAAACCCTTCATTCTACCGTGCTATGCAATTAGATAGTGAGGAGCAAATAACAAACTTATTTTGGGCAGATGCTAAAATGATCATTGATTATGGCCAATTTGGGGATGTTGTTAGTTTTGATACAACATACAAGGTTAACAAATCTAATCGACCTCTTGTTGTGTTTGTCGGATTCAATCATCACCGCGAGACTATTATATTTGGGGTGGCTCTAATGTATGATGAAACAGCCGATTCATTTATATGGTTGTTTGAGACATTTTTGAGGGCAATGTCTGGAAAGGCTCCAAAGACAATATTTACAGATCAAGATGATACAATGGCAAAGGCTCTTCGACATGTTATGCCTGATGCATATCATAGGCTTTGCAAATGGCATATGATGCAAAATTCCATAAAGCATGGACATAGTTTTTTGACATAAGAAGGTGGGATCACAAGTGTTTTGTCAAGGTTCATGGAAAATATTGAGGAGGAAGATGAGTTTATATCTGCTTGGGATGCTATGCTTGATAAATATGGTGCTCGTGACAATACTTGGTTAAGTAGCATATATGATTTAAGAGAAAAATGGGGCTTTCCGTATGTTAAGCGAGCATGGTCAGTGAGAGTTTTAACTCTGCCTTGAAAAAATATTTAGACTCTGACCACAATCTCTATCAGAGTTTTTTATACACTTTGAGAGGATGGTTGCTGATAAAAGGTACAAGGAGTTAGAAGCAGAATATGATATGTGCTTCAGGTTGCCTATTCTGGAAATGCATGTGAAAATGCTATATGAAGCAAGAAGAGTTTATACTAAGCTGATATTTGAAGATTTTCAGGATCAATTTGAATCATCCCTCGAAGCTTCTATAAAAAATTGTGTTGATATTGATGGTGGAAAGATATATACAGTTATTAGAGATGGTTACTCTAGAGAACGCCAAGTGAAGAGAGATAGTGATGATATAGTCTCTTGTAGTTGCAGATTGTTTGAGATGAAAGGAGTTGTATGTAGGCACATTATCAAGGTCCTTAGAGAAGTGATGCAAATCAAAGAAATTCCTGAGCATTATATCTTAAAAAGATGGACCAAAAAAGCAAGAGCTGAAAGTGTTCAAGACATGCATGGGCGTGAAATTCAGCCAGACCCTAAGTTGCAGCAAGCCTCTTGGTACAGATCCTTATGTTCCACCTACATTAGGATATTAAGCAGGGCTTCTGAAAATGAAAAGGCATACAAATTAGCAATGATACATGCAGAGAAATTAGCAAAAGAAATTGAAGACTTGCTACGGTCTGAAATGAATGCTAATGGGGATGAGAATGAACATACAACTCAATCTACTCCTATTGAACAACTCAATGGTAATGTGGTGAATGCAAAGGGACTGAAGAAAAATGAATCTTCTAGAGGAAGAAAACGGCGAATCAAGAGTCAATTGGAGATAAGCATGGAACAACCGATTCATTTATATGGTTGTTTGAGACATTTTTGAGGGCAATGTCTGGAAAGGCTCCAAAGACAATATTTACAGATCAAGATGCTGCAATGGCAAAGGCTCTTCGACATGTTATGCCTGATGCATATCATAGGCTTTGCAAATGGCATATGATGCAAAATGCCATCAAGCATGGACATAGTTTTTTGACAGAAGAAGGTGGGATCACAAGTGTTTTGTCAAGGTTCATGGAAAATATTGAGGAGGAAGATGAGTTTATATCTGCTTGGGATGCTATGCTTGATAAATATGGTGCTCGTGACAAGGTGACTATTGATCCACTATGTGATGAAGAGAATATTGCTGCTGATCTAACAAGTAATGCAGACCAATTTCTGGAACAAGATATATCTGCATCTTCACTTAGATTTCTTGCTTGTAGTCAGGTATATCAATATTTATTTAGTTGGTCTTAAGAGTTGTGGTATTAGATTTCAATATCACTAACCATTATGTGTTTCACTATATATATCCTAGGAGTTTGATTTAAACAACGATACCCAGTGAAATGCATTTTTTCATGGCTTCTGGATATGAAAGGTTTGTCTTCATATATTGTTCTGTCATATATTGGTCTTTCATATAGTCTCTGTAATTTATATGAAATTGGTTTGTTTTTAGCAGGTTGTGCATCATTCTGTTTTGTTTTTGTAAGAGAAGAGTTGCAGGCTTTTGTTTTGTTTTTATAAGAAATGGAAAGGGCAATTGTGCAGTGCAGGCTTCTGTACAATTTTTGTAAAGATTAGAGAAGCCAATTGTGTAGTGCAGGCTTCACGGAGAAGGCAATTGGGCAATGCAGGCGTCTGTATAGTTTTTGTAGGAAATGGAGAAGGCAATTCTGCAGCTTACTGTTTTGTTTGTTTAAGAGAGGGCAAATGTGCAGCTTACTGTTTTGTTTCTTTAAGAGAGGGCAAATGTGCAGCCTTGTACTTGCAAACTTCCAAACTGGAACCAATTTCTGGGTTACATATATAGAATACCAATTTCTGGGTTCCAAATTGGTTTATGTCTGATTGGCACTCTTTTCATTGCTTTAGTTCATATTGAAGACTTGCTGACTATAAACAAGATTAAATGAACTGAGAATGGTAAAAAAAAAAATTTATTTATCTTCAACATAAGCCAACAACATTATTTATCTTCAACAAAAGCAAAGAAAATTCTAAGTACCAGCCATAAAAAGATCACGGCTAACATCTCTTTTACTCTACCAAGGAACTGTACATGACAAGTACTTTGGTTTTGCCATTGGCTAAACTACATAAGAGGTAAGCTAATTCAACGAGGCTGCTGGATGAAGCGGGGGCTGCATTTTGGACTCGCAAACTTGACTGGCTTCTCTGCATACTTCCTTGGCTCTACCGGCAACTTGTGATGCTTTCAAATTCTTCAGAACTACAGCACTTATATCTAACCCTGTTGTTCAATACAAACTGTTTTTGAGTCCACCAATCCAAAATAGATTATTTGAAAAACAGAATTTCAACACAATGCTTTGTGGTCCATTCACAAACCATTTTACCCTCAGTTTGGAACGACTGGAGGAAATCTTCAAACTGAGCTGCTTCAAAATTAGAGAAGAAAGTATGAGCCTGAGTAGTATTTAATTATAATCATCATCAAGCATGAATCAATCCCAAAAAGCTCATTCTTCCAAGTTCCCCAAGCTTGCAGGAATCTGACCAGTTATTCTGCAAAGCAAGAACACTTAACCTCTTCAAAGACCCCATCTGTGTAGGTACGCTCCCATTCAACTGGTTACAACATAGCTGTAAAACTGCAAAGATCAAGAGACAAACTCATTACACATAGGTCGCTAAACCAATGAGAACATAGAGACAAACTCATCTGTGTAGGTACGCTCCCGTAACTAGATACAAATCATACAATACAAAGTGAAAATAAAAAACAATTCAAATAAGCAAACTTAATCTACATTGATGAAATTTTACAAGGAAGAAACCCATCATCTGAACACCCAGCCCCAAAAATTGAACCCATCAATTGAATCCCAAGAAATTTCGTCCTATCAATTCAATTGCAACCAATCCCAGAAGAAAATTTAGCAACCACCAAAATTCATAAGAACGAGTCAAAAGACTTAACACAGAGAGAGAGAGAGAGAGAGTATTCTCTGTGAAACTGGGTTGTATCACCAAACGGTAAGGCTCTTCTCTGAGCTACAGCCATGGCGATGAAGCACCTTCTCACACCGCTGGCCCGCCGCAGATCGGTCAAGGCCTCGCCGGCGCTGACCCAAGTGATCCGATCCAGCTCCGCATCGCCGGCGCTGACCCAAGCCGTCCGATCCAGCTCCGCCTCGTCGCACCTTCATTCTCAACCCCACTGTCGAGGCCTCTTTCGTCGACCCCCACTGTCAAATCCAAGCTCCAGAGTCTCGAAAACCCCGACCCGAGGTTCCTCAAGTACGGATCTCCCCACCCGACCCTCACTGATCACTCGATTTAGGTTCCTCAAGTACGGGTCTCTTTCTATGGGATCTGATGGCGGTGGTTCTATGGGTTAGAGAGGGAGAGGAGTTGGGAGAGTCAATCAATTCGTGGCATTACGTAAACCGTTAAATTTTTTTTTACACATGTCATGATCTGAGAGAGCTCAGGCAGCTCAGGTCTCTAATTTGCTATCCTCTCCCATTGCCTATATATCTAGGTATGTGTTTCCCAGTGCTGGGTATAACTGGGTATAAGAAAGTTTTGTTCTAAGCCACTCTCTACAAGTAGAAATATAGCCCCAGAAGACTAGCAGACACAGACTGTGAAGCTTTTGTGGGTGTATAAGCCTCATTTGAGCGATAATTTTGAATTCTTAACCATCTGAATATCTCACCAAGTGCTAGTGAAGCTTTTGCAGTTTTTCATGGCATGCTGCATCTCTGTTTTGATATGGCCATATGGGGGTTTGTAAGTGACGCTTAGCGGCTTAAGGAGGGATTGAAAGGTTTGGCAAGTCACGATCAGCTGACCGACCTCAATCAGGAAGGGTGATTTTAGATGAAATCAGGGAGTTCGATCACAAAAATTGTTGGGAGTATGGAGTTCACAGAATTAGTGGTCTTCAATTGGTCGGTGAGGTATCCCTTTGGTCACTGATTGATTGGTAAGATAATTGGTTCATCGGTGAAAATGCTGATTAGGCGGTTGTGGAATCATCACAATGTGGTGAATGGTGATAGGGTTTGTAAGTAATGTTGCCGGTCAGTTGTTGAGATAGCCAGATCGACAACTAGTTGGTCGGGGGGATTGCCAGTTTATTGATCGGCAAGGTTGTGAAATCTTGCCAATCAGTTGGGTCTACGCGCCGGGGCATTTTAGCCTAAAATTTTGAAAACCTAGCCCAGTCGGACATGACCCGGACCGTTCGATCCGGACTGATAAGTTATAAACTTCGAACTAGCCTTGGGCTTTGAACATTCAAGCCCGCCAAGCCCAATAATGACACACTAACATTGGTTCTCTTACAGGTTGTGACATGTGGCAACTCATTCCCTTTTTTTTTCTTTTTTCTTTTTTTGGCCTTTTTTTTTTGGTTTGATTCCTTTCTTTTTCTTTTTTCTTTTTATATGAGTCTAATTCCTTTCTTCAAAGACTTGGTTTCTTTTTTACATATTAAAAGATTAGATATTGATCTGATTCTGCAAATTTGGTGACTCTTTTAAATAGTGAGAATGTGGACTTACATCCTTTGGGAACTATTCTTCTTAACTGTAAGAGGCCGATGAATCAACTTGATATTCTGCTCCTCAAGCATATACGTGCTGAGGGTAATGTGGTAGCAGGTATCCTTGCCAAAGAGAGTATGCAGCATGCAGCATGCTTCTGGAGTTCTGGGATTTGTACTTTTCATAGACCTCCTAGTCTAGTTATGGAAGCTTTGCTTGACGATATTCTAGGTGTCTCTAGACCTAGGCAAGTCTGTAAAAGCCATCTTGGCTAGTTTGTTTGTTCTTGTTTGGGTTTTTTGCCTCCACTGTACCCAGGAAAAAAAAATGACTCTGATTCGTTTCTTCCTTCAAATCGTTTCTTTTTTTATTAGAGTTGATTCCTTTCTTCCTTGAAAGACTAAATTTTGTGTATAGGGAATGGTACAACCTTCTTTTAACGACCGGTATAACAAGCTAAAGTGACCTCTACGAGCAACACTTCGACCAGAATTGTGATCCCTAGTTCTCTGTCTTCGAAGAATTCTACCAAATCCATAAACCAAAAAACCCCCCCAATTCATCTTCAGCTCTTCTTTTCAAACCCTCAATCCATATTCAATCATTTAACCTCTCAATCTTCCTTGCTTCCTAGGAGCTTTGCCACCGGTGGATTTGCGAGCAACCTGCTTCTTACCAGCTATTTCTTCAGATCGAGAAGTAAGTTTTCAGAGAAAGCAAGAGAAGAAAATTTGGGCTTGGACTATCATTTGTGTTGTATATTGGACATGGATATAAATTAAGATTAGAGTTTGCAATTATGCAGATTCATTGCAATTCTGCAGTTATTTTTTCAGTCATTTTTATTTGATAAGCATATTAAGTCGGTTCGATTAATTAGTTTCCATATTTTATTTTCTGTTAGTTAGTACGAGTTTTTTTTTTTTTTTGGACGAATTAGTATGAGTTTATCAGGTTCATTAAATTTCGATTGAGTTTTAAAATGAAATAGTTTTGCCTATTTTCATATCTTTAAGCTAGCTGTAGTTGTAGAGTGTAGGCCAAAAGTATATCAAAGGTTCTTTGGTGACTATGATTGAGCTGTTTCATGGTACTTTGGTCTTTTGGTGTTTCCGTTTTCAGTGCTTTTGGACTACACTTATTATAATAAACTCTATTTTAATTGTTTGTCGGTGATACTTTTTTCTTAATTCGGAGTCTTTCTCATTGAGTTTTATCCGAGTAAGTTTTTAATGAGCCACCATCATTTGTGTTGTGTCTTATAGAGTAAGTTTTAGAGAAGTGAAGATATTTTTCCACTTCTCTTATTTTATGGTTTTAAGTATGTATTTTTGTGAGTTACACAACGTTTAGTAGTGAATGAGATTTTATTTTTTGGCTTTCATATTAGATTGTTGGGTGTCATTGTTGACACTCTGGTACTTATATCTTCTATACTTGTATCTCATGTGAATAAAATTTCACATTCACCTCTTAAAAATAAATATAAGAGTACTGATGTTCATGGAAAGCTATTATTTATAATTAGGGTTCTAGAGATTATTAATCAAGTCTTGCCCAAGTATTTTTTAATTGCTGAATCTTTTTATTGTAGGTGAACATGCATAAAGATAGACAGTCTTCTGCTCACATGCTTTGCATGTGTAATTTTTTTTATTATTTATTATATTAATGAGATGAAAATAGAAGTTATTTGAGAAAAAAGAAAGTGGTAAGTTATTTGAGTTATACGCAGTTATTGCAGACATGGGTAGCTAACTTTCTAAAAAATTATTTTCTTTTCTTTTTCATATAATTTTTTATTTTGCTATCTATCATATGGTGTTAGCTCAGTGGTTCGAGCACCCACTACCTATGTATGAAGTCATAGGTTCGAGTCACCATGGGGGCAGGAGTGAAACCCTTTGATCCTCTTTAGAAAAAAATAAAAATAAAAATATGGTACATGTTGAAGGAAAACCTAATTTGTGTTTAGCCCAAACTCTAGGTTACTTGACCTAGTGGTAATAGGATTTAATTAGAAGGATCTAGAATCCTAATCAATGTAGAATTACTTTCCTTGTATGATCGAGATTCTATGCATTGTAATCCTCTATATAAAGAGACCCCTATTATCAATGAGAA